>CALSBV010010223.1:2600599-2616029 GCA_943590825.1 Bovichtus diacanthus | reverse complement strand
CTCGTTGGTTAAATTCTGTTCCTTTAAACTCACAAGGATGTTTGCAGAATATTTGGCAGCTCTGACCTTGACCTCGTTATCCAATTCCTCGAAAGCGAATTTCCATATTACATAACTTTATAGTGCGAAACAAGATTCAACAGCTTCAGATATTGTTTTAAAGTTCTGTTTCCTGATTCTACAGAACATGCAGGTGTGCTACTATACACACACAGTAGAGTGTGTATGTCTATCTGTTTCCATTGTGAGAAGTATTAAATAGCTCCATTATCTCTGCTTCCAGTGCAATGAGAGGTCAGTTTGTTTGTTTTGCTCTCAAGAGAGCATCTTTAGAAAATTGCTTTTGGGAGAGGAGAATAGCAACGTGTGGATGAAGCCAGAAATGGAGGAAAAAAGTGTGTTTTTTTTTAAATGCGTCGGCCTTCATTTGGCCCAGAATAATAAAAAGAAAAGACGGCGGCGCCTCTCCCACGATGCTTGATTCACAGCTGATCCCTAAAAAGACGAGACACCACAGCGATGAGCGCTTCACACGCACGAGGAAAAGCATCTTGCAGATCATCACTTAGCAGCTACACTTTATCGCTGCGTTTTTAAGAATTTGTCACCATTTCCAACTGCGTTTTAATGGCCGTAAAATCGGCGAAAGTGGCTTCAGTCTTATGAAGACGCACATAAAGGTTCGCTCTGCCACAGTGTTCCTCACAGGGATGACAGCACCTCCCCCATCCTGCTTCACTTCTCGCTGTTGGTAATGTAATGCCCACTTGTTGCCATGGCTTCCACTGGTACTTCTGGCCTCGCTCGTTTCAATTCAGAGGACCCTCCTTTTAGTGTGTGTGTGTGTGTGTGTGTGTAGGTGTGTTTGAGCATGTGCAGTCATGTGCTACTGCATGTGCCAACTTCCACAAGTGTGTGTTTTTGTGTGCGAAAGAGCGAGAGAGGCTGACAGGAATAAAAGAGGCTGATAATCACTGCTGCTCGCCTACTGCTGTTTCCTATTCTGGATTTAAAAAGAAGCCTTTTCTTTTACCTTCTGGGGGCTGAAATGCTCTCTTAACCCCCCCCCCCCTTATTTATTTGAAGAAAAAGAAGTGCACCCAGACCTTCCCCCACACAACCTCCATCCATCAGCATCCCTCCACCCTGGGAGGGATCCCCCACAATAACTGTTTAACCCCTTGCTTTCTCAGCGATCCAAAGGAGAAAACCTGACAATGGGCCGACAGCGCTGCGGCCTCAACTGAGACCCATTCAGTGCTGTTTATCACGTGTGTGTGTGTGTGTGTGTGTGTGTGTGTGTTATTGTTTCACTTCTATCCTTGTGGGAATCAATTTGAGTTGAGTAGAGTTTGGACATTTCTGAATAAGAGGACATTGTGTCCTTGCACAGACGGGTTAAGGTTACAACCAGAGCTGTAGACTTGAGACTTGGAGTTAAGTCGCACCATTTGACATGACTTGCCAACGTGGCGTCCTATCTCCTTTGCGCGTGCGTCGGTGTTGTGGTCATAAATTGACTTTATTTTCCAGTTTTCAGCCACATTTTTACTTTGTAGATCTTGGTGGTTTTTAACTATCTATTTTAACCCGGATTAAGGATTTTAGTCATCTGAAATCTGGATCTTAAATTATAAAAGAAGCTGAGCAAACACTCAGGGCAGCTCGGCTTGTAGCCCCTCTGGGACGTCTTCGGTTCTCAGGAGAAACACTGATTTGTAACGTGAAACGGCTTTATTCAGGGTTTTAATCCCCTGGTCCGTGTGGTTCGCACAGGAGAGGACCGCTGCGGGTAATTGGGCTCACGGTAAAAACCTTCTGAACGATAAACAATGAAGTGATACTAACCAGGAGAAGCTGACTGCAATGACAGACTGATCCCATGCTCCTGACGTCACCAAACTTATTGTTTTGATTGGCATTGTCTCGACTTGGATTTCTCCCGAATGACTTGAGACTTGACATGAATAAGTCTTGAATTACTTCAGACTCAACCTGAGACTCGATTCAAATTAATTGAGAAATATCTTATAAAACTTGACATTCCATGACTTGAGACTAGATTTAAAATTTGATTTGAACTTGTTTGGAGTGACTTGACAACTTGACTGATCTGATCTCGAAAGACTTGAACTTAACTTACTTGAGCCTGAACTTAAAACTTGTCTCATATGACTTGACACTTGAGACATGACAGTCCTCAAATGACATGAGACCCGACTTGATTCACTTGAGACTTGATTTAGACATGTCCCAAAAGATTTAAATGCGTAATGTCAATGAGGGTCCTCACAAGTATAGAAGTATAAATGTGTGTGTGTGTGTGTGTGTGAGCATGGGAAGCTGACAGATGCTTTGAGCGTGTATGAACGTAAGTGTGCATGTGTGTGTGTGTGTGTGTGCTCTATTGTGCCAGTCCCACATGGAGCAGAAGCTCTGTAGAGCAGAGTGGAAATATGTGTAGTTGAAAGAACGATGTCTGTTTGAAAGACAGAAAGGTTAAACTCCTGCACATCGTCAGCACTGAGTTAAACGCGGATGCATAATTTACCGCGGATAATATTTATCGGGCATAAAATTCACAAAATCAAACCTCATCTCTGCACGAGAGCCACTAACACTAACCATCAAAATATACTGAAAATACCAAAAGAGTAAAAACACTCTTTATGCAGAATTGTTATGTAAGTGTCTCTTTTTCTCTTCTAATTCATTTTCCCACTCACCAGTTTACCAAGAGTGTAACAGACACTACATCGTCTTTGTCAACCAACCAGACAGGTCGACAGCTCATAAAAAAAACAAACTATAACTGTATACAACTAGAAATAAAGGCACTTTATGTATGAATGTATTTGCAAGTGTATGTCGTTAATATGTCTGTCTACAGAATATCTGGATTTGTCACTCTTCATGTGTAACCGTTATTCATTTGTGTGAGAATGTTTGTATGTGTGTGTGTGTGTGTGTGTGTGTGTGTGTTCCAATGGAAACAGGGAAGTGCCTCGTGAGGAAGGAATCATGCAGCGGCAGCAGACTGGTACCTGGTGTTTGCTGTTGTGCTGTGAAGACGATTTTCTAACATTTGACCAGCTGTCGACTCTGGAGATTGTAAAACTCACATCATCGACTTTTAAACCATAGAGGCTCAAATTTGAGAGATACTGACCTTTGACCCCCTTCTGGTTATTAATCCATATAATGTTGTTAATGTAAGAACTTCAATTTAAATTATTCTATCTATCTATCTATCTACCTATCTACCTCCTATATAACCTCGTTATAATTTGGCTGTCGTGGGCGTTTTGGTTTCACAAACTGAGAAGTTATGAACTTTTCTCACCTCAGCATGGGCCAATTAACCTCCTAGGTGGGGGGCCAGTTTATCTGCTAAAATACTGCCTGGCCTGTGATATGTTTTTATTCGGGATATGCGGCATGTTTGCAGAAAACTGAAATAATGAAGAGCTTAAATAGATTTTTAACAAAGGAGCTGGAACACATAAGCTTGGAAATTTGGGGTCCCAAGGCAGTTGCAAGCTTTGCCCAGTTGGTAATCTCTTAAGAGCGTGTGATGACTCAGTTGAGTTTAATCAAGAGACAACTAATCATCAGGATTTATTTTACCCTAGATATAGAGGATCAACTAAATGGCTCAGCTGCAGCAAAAAAAATTGCAGTTTTTTGCATTTGAGGTCAGGTTTTTATACGTGTAAATCAATATTCTTTGTTTTTATCCACTTATTTGGTTATTCCGGAGCTTTCAGCCACATGTCCTGGCTTTCATCAGCAGATCAAGTTGGCTCAGTTGTCACAGCCATTTGTTTAGTTGTTAGCATGTAACCTAAGTTTGATGTTGTGGTCATGTGATAACAGCTAAACATCTCCGTGAGAACTGAGACAACCGCGAGGAAAGCCATGAAATGTGGCTGAAAGCTCTAGGAAAGTCCAATAAGTGCTATTTACAAACTCAAGAATGGACCTTCAAGCTCATATGAAAGCATATTCCAATAACCTGGAATAAATTAAATGTGAACTTTTAAAAGTAATATAATCTTTTAAAAAGAACTATTTACTGCCGGTGTGATATTACATTTTAAAGTAAATTAAGTAAGTAAACCTGAACCTGTGTGCGTGTGTGTGTGTATGTGTTAGCAGGGAGGCACATTTATTTATGACAAGGATCTAAGAAGCTGCGTTCAAAGCCATGCAGAGAGAGTCGGAGCTCAGGGGGGAGAAAAGGGGAGGCGACGCTGAGGAAAACACAGGATCCACAGAGGTCATGTTAAAAAGGTTTATTTCAACAACTGTCTGAATCTCGTTTGTTTATTCTCTATTCGAAGTCCCAAAAAAGTACAAAAAAAAAACAAAAAAAAAACAAGTACATCAAAGGATTAGAAATCACATCAATGAAAACCAAGACACATTGTGTTGCTTCTTTTTAAATCAATCCAAGCAAAAATTTTTTCTCCAATATTTATACATACTCACTGGATTAGTCAGACAAACATCAAAACCTCTCAGTAGCTTTATCTTAACTTTTTTTTTTTTTACAATGACGTTTTACGTACGTTTTTAAACTTCTGTATGATTTCTTTCTTTTTACAAAATACACCAATGCAGGCAGGGGAAGGTGGTGTGTGTGTGTGTGTGTGTATACATATAAGCATATTTATGTCTTCATATTTTCTCTGTATGTGTGTGCTTCTTATGTGTGTGTGTGTATGTGTGCGTGTGTGTGTGTGCGCAGGTAAGAAAGATAAGGGAGAGTAGAGTGACAGCAACAAGGGGGTCGGGCTGCGAAACAG
This sequence comes from Bovichtus diacanthus, assembly GCA_943590825.1. Taxonomy (NCBI): domain Eukaryota; kingdom Metazoa; phylum Chordata; class Actinopteri; order Perciformes; family Bovichtidae; genus Bovichtus; species Bovichtus diacanthus. Next base: position 2,611,221 of record CALSBV010010223.1, on the reverse strand, counting down.
GGGCGTGAGTGGATGTAAGAGGGGGTTGCGAGGCGGCGGCAGGGTGAGGTTGGTGGGAGGGGGTTTACTCTCAGCAGGGGCAGTGGCGGCGGCGGTGGTGGTGGTGGTGGTGTACGTTTTTTTGCAGCGGCCCGGGCCGCTTGGTGGCAGTGTTGCCGTGTTGTAGACGGTTGCAGACTGGGTTGGTTTGGCTGGTACGTTGGCAGGCTGGTTGGTTGGTTGGTTGACCGGTAAGGCGCACTCGGCAGCGGACGGACGGAGAGCAGGGAGGGATTTGGGGGTTCCCGTTGCCGGCGCACCTTGTCGTTTTTCGGTGTCGTGTTGTCAGGTTGCTGGGGTGGTTTTGTTTTTGTTTTGTTTTCACATCATGTTGTTCTGCAGTGAGTTTACCTCCGAGGAGTTCTCCTCGCCCAGGACCTTGTGGTTCTCGTGTTTGGGGGTCAGAGAGTTGTGGATGTTCAGGGAGTCGTCCTCCTTGGGCGGGGCCTTCACCTGGTCCTCCAGCTTGTTCTGGGAATTAGGATCATCCTACCCAGGGAGGGGTGGGGGCAGAAAGTACAGTTAGAACCACAACAACCGTTATCACTTTCATGTTCAGTTGCAACTCTGACCCAGCCAATTGGTGGAAAAATTCTGATCAACCCATCAGAACTGGATTCCCTCAAAGACTACATTATTCTTTGTTAAAGGCAAAGGAAACCAGCCCTTTATCCCACTGAATTCATCCATATTGGACGATTCTGCACCTCACAATTTACGCCCAATGCCAACATTCAGCGGCAATTCAGGAAGTAGCCTGTCCTTTATGTAGTGAGGCTGAAGGTACAGTGTGTCCGATTTCCATGCAAAATACCAAAGTTCACATCCCGTCGGACTTGCATTTAACATTTGTCCTTTTATAAATTGTGAGCATAATGTTTCTCTAACATTTGTGTTTGAGTCGTCTAACCTAAACATACCTTAACCTTTACCATGACCATGCTGGCCATGCTCTTTCCTTAACCTTCACCCCACCATAGTTGCTATGTGCACATAGAAGAACTTCAAAAACATTAGCATTGGGCATAAAAATTGTTGTCATTGAATATAATCTAGTGTTTTGCAGAATCGTCAAACATCAATGCATTTTATGGTGATTTACTTGAAGAAAACAAAGATCAATATGCTTTTGAAAAATTTCAGCCCTTTGGAGTTGTCTTTTATTTCATGCAGTCCAACGCATGTTCACGTTCCACCTTTGTGCTTTAAAGAACCACAACAGTGTGTTTGCAAGTTTTAGCTCCTTAACTACAAATACTTTGCATATCTGCTGACCTTCTCGGAATGCTTGCTTTACAGTTTTAGATTTGTGGATCTATTATTCCAGGTAACTATTGGTTTCCATTCATTTCTGTGCAGCCTTTCAAGCTTTCAAGCAGATGGGGGATGTAAAAAACTCTCTCAACATACCTCACACCATAGGAAAATCTGGCAAGATAGTATGTAGAACAATCAAAAAATCTGGGCTTTGCTGAACATTGTCTAAACAGGGAAATGAACGTAAACCAATGAACCTTGAATGAAAACTCAACATTCTAAAACGGCAGCATTGTTCGATGAAGTAGACTATATTTGATTTGTTTTAAAGGAGCTAAAACCTGGTATGATCCTTTAGAGACTGCCAGAATGAAACAAAAATACCATCAAATATTCAACAAAATCAAGTTGCAGCTATTGCATTGTTACTAAAAACAAAACCAGTTTTAAGTAGCAGCCATTTCAGTGGTTTGGAGGCATCATCATGCTCGACTGGCATGTGATGTTTGGTTGAGGAGACAGTGAGGTGAGCTGCATGAGCGACACCACCCCCCTCCCCCCCTTTCACGCAGCCCAGGAAGCACATGCACATCCACATGCAAGACCTTTACAATATGCCCCTGTGTATGGTAATGCTCGCTCATGCAGAACGCCCCATCTCCTCCTGCTTCACCTCCTCGCATTTATCGTCCCAAAACAAAACAGACATATAAACTCTCCACTCTGGCTGATCATCTGTGGGTACCACCGTCATACATACCCAAACAGTCGCTGGGGACAAAAAAATACCAATGTGTTTTAGGAGGTTTCAATTCAATTCATCTGGATTTAATTAAGGTCAGAGGGAACAAATTGATTGCGGAGTCCATTTTAGCTCTGTTTTTCCAGCCTCTTATCCCCATTAATATTGCATGGCATCATCGACCCTGCTGCACTGAGGCATCCTGGGGCGCCCGTCTGCGCCTCTTTGTCAACACACTCACACACACGGGCACAAACACACCCTTCAGACAAACACACAAGCTGTGTATGGTGAGATAGACACATTCATTCAGACACACAGGTTGGTAGATTCACACACATCAGATTCAGGACCCTGAGGCCTGTGCCATTTACAAACACCCCTAATTGAATGTTTGCGTTTCAATTCAATGGCACTTTTAGAAAGGAAGAGCAGTGAGAGCATTTACCCGCTGGCTGTTGGCCTAGATAGTAACTTCTGGCAGGACGTGTGGATACGTCACTTCCATGGTTACGGGATAGGGGCCCTCTGTCCTCCCGTCAGCGTGAAACTGGAAAATGTTTTTTGTTTGTTGGATTTCATTGTTGTGCATGGGTGGAGGGGGGCGGGCAGCGGGTGGGAGGCACAGAGTCACGAGGACTTTAGAGCGGGTGTCATTTTGGGGGGAGCAGGAACAGAGATAAACAGGGTTCTGGTGATGATGATGATGGAGGCACACGGACAGTTCCTTGTCTTTTAGTGGGCTGTTAAGGGGGGATTGTACGTTTGCGTCAAAGAAATTAGAATAGGATGGACATTCCCATTCAAGTCAATGCAGCAGGATGGTCAGAGCGGAGGCCATTTTTATGTGTAGCCTCCCCCCCGTGTTAGCCTCACTTTTGTATAAACTTCCATTGAAACCGACTTGCGTCAAGCGACAAACTCAGCGAGGTGAGGTTTCGCAGTAACGACTAAAACGAGCAGCGGTGACGTTACAAAGTAGAGCCGGAGTAAATGAGTAAAATCAAACAACTTAATGCTTCATCCTCACATCTCCTGTCACAGCGTAAGGAAGCACATCGCTAACGCCATATGAGTGACAACTTTGTTTGGCTCATTTTATGTAACCAGTGTAGCATTAAAGCATGGCAGAATTAGCAAGGTAGCTAACTAGCCAGTCCTAGCCTGTCCGCTAGTTAGCTAGCTAGCGCCGGGTGTCCCTCTGCCTCACTCCCCTCGCTCCAGAGAAGAACACGCTACCTATCTAACTGGCCGGCGGTCTGTCTCTGCAGCTGCCGCGTTGCTTTAGGGTGCTACATTACTTTACATCAGATGGGGAAATACCTTCATAACATGTTAACCCACTTAAAGCTCCTATATGTAGATTTTATTATGTGATTGAAGCATCTTTCAAATAATTGCGAGGGCAGACGTTATAGAAAGATTTAAGAAAAACGCACACCAAGGGTTGTAGTGAGCTGCTGGCGAAAGAGGAAAAAGATTGAAGAAGGCCTGAGGGGCTGAAACGTCCTCTGAATAACAGAGAAATGCAGAGCGTGCAGCACAAGTTTTAATCTTTTCTTTTGCCATACCAGTGGTGTGTGTGTCTGGCTGGATTCAAAGTTCAGGAAGATGTTCTGAGAGTTTGTGTTTGTGTCTGGATCAGTAATTATCTTCAGCTCTCCTGCAGCTGATTAAATATGTTTTGAATTGACATTGTTTGAGAGTCAGTACACCTGTGTGTTTGTTAGCTCTAATCCTTTTTTTTACGCTTGGGCACACAAACTTCGGATTAAAATATTTGTGCTGGTATGTGTGTGCGCGCGAGAGTTAATATTACCCTGCGTGTTGTACTCTCTCCATGCGTGTGTTTACATACTTGTACGTGATTTGTCTGTGTTTACTGACCGGCTCTTTTTCTCTGAGTATACACAGCATGTGTCCACATTTGTGTTTGCGTCCAAGAGTGTCAGGTCGGTGCTCTTGTCTGTGTTTGTGTCGAGTGCAGAGGAATAAGGAGAGGAGTGCTGGTCATAACTTCAAGGTCTTTCAATGGACTTAAGGCTGTGTGACTGGCATAAAGTGGATCCGCATGGTTTGGCACGGCACAGCCGCTCTTCCCTCAAACTGGGACATGCAGTTTGTACAGACAAAGACGTAGAGTAAAAATACAACTATTCAATAAGAAATCACAGAATTTGGTTGTTCTAGATGGTCCCAGTATTTTCTGTTCTCAGTGCATAAAAGGATCATATGAACGTATTCAAATTTACTTAACTTTTGAATGTACACTTGTACGCTTGCCGCATTTTGGACTTCAGGGTCAATCAGTCAGTCTGAGAGCTGATTCAGTCGATGGAAATTAAATCATCTTGGAAATTACAGCCAGCTATGACCGGTCAATTCATTTTCTGTGTTGAATTTATTTAGTATTGACAAGAAACAATTGCATTTTAGCGTTTGCTGCAGAGGAAACTGTGTGGCTCGTCTCTGCAGAATTACTGTGGAGGGAAGATTGAGGACAAAAGGGTTCAATCTACCAACAGTGAATGAAACACAATGCTGCGGGGAAACAAGTGTTTTTTGTGTTGTTGTTCAGAAATGACTGGCGTGTATATGTGTTGGCTATATGCAAAATTTCTGTGTGTGTGTGTGTGTGTGTGTGTGTGTGTGTGTGGTTGACGTGGTATGTCGTCTGTCTGGACATGTAACAAGGTTCTCACAAGGTCTAACAGTTTCCTGCTGATGCAGTTTTTATGTCTGTTTGGGATTGAGTTTGGACTTTACATCAGGCTCTGCATCTTTAATGTGTGTTAAAGGGCGATTTCACCCAATTTCAATGTTTTTATTTATTTTTTTAAACTCGGGTTTACGTGTAGCTCTGTGTCTTTTTGGGTGACAGGTTACATCGCAAACAGAAATTGACTCAAGTCCAGGATCGTTTTACACACATTTTGTTTTTAGCATACATTGATACTTTCCTTAAAAAATAAAATCTATATTAGTGTTTGTTTGCATCCTTATAAACATTAACTCATGAGCTCATCGTTTACTCCGTTATATATGTTTATCTGTTACGTATATTCACACAACAGGTGATGTGTTTTTTTGTTCTTGTTTTTTTTTTTTTTGTGGGAGGAGGTAAGACTCAGATGGATCCACTGAGAGTTGAGAAAGGTGATTGACAGGTCCACAGTAACAATGAGAGAGCTGTTTGGGAAGGTGAGGGGGGGGGGGGGGGGGGGGGGGGGGTGACACGCCGGGGGGGGGGGGGGGGTCGGGGTGGTGTGGCAGGGCTATCTCACATTTGGGATTTGGTCTTACCTCACAGTCGGACTCCTCTTTGGTCTTACACTCCCAGGTGTATCTGCTCATGGTTTTCTGAGGGGAGGGGGATGGGGCAAAGAGTTATACTCCTCAAAACCATACAAGGCATCCTCAGAGAAAGACAGGTAGAGAGACAGACAGAGAAAGAGGGAGGACGAGGAGAGACTGATCGAAGTGGGCAGACGATACAGAGAGTTTAAGTGGCGAGAAAGAGGAGGCGGACAGGAAGAGATAGAAGCAGACAGATAAAATAGACAGAGGGAGATCGAGTGTTGGAGACAGAGACCAACAGTAGGAGAAACTAGACTTCCTTTCAGACGTCAGCTGATATTCCCAGCTGGCTCCAGTATCTCTGAGTAGACACCGACTCTTCTCGAACGCACTCTCTCCGGTGCTGCCCAGCTGTTATTCATTATTAGCACAGCAAATAAGGGTTTGGATATTTCTGGTGATGTTCTCCAGCGTTGTGTCACACACACACTGGGCTATTAGTTTGGAAAAGGAATTGAAGTTATTTGATTTATTAGTTGATGTATTTCTGGGGAAATTGGTGAGTTGGGATGTTTTTTTTGGGGTTTGGGGCCTATTTGTCTAAGTGAGTTTTGTACGGGGTTGGAAGATGTATTAGAGAATGAACCTGGACTGAATAGTAGTTGTAAATCTGTTATGTTTGTTTTAGGCTAAATGGATGGACAAGAGAGCAGAGTGTGTCTCATCTGGACTGTGCAGATGATGCCAAGAAAGGTTGTCAATCACAGAGCTTACACCAAGTGGATGTTTTTATGATTTTCCTTTGACTGATTTGACTCATTTGTCACGACGGTTGGAGTTCGATACCATTTTATCCAACCTAGTATTGAATCCGCTTAAGAAAGCAGAATCCCTTCTCGGATCTATTTAGGTTTAGCTTTCAACATTTGTAAGTAACTAAAGTTCTACATTGTGGTAAAGTAAAGGTATAAAACTCAAAGGGTCAATGAAACCCTTCAGATTGTTCAACTAACTCTTACACACTTTATTTTCCACAGGCTACCAGATGCTGGACGTCCGGATTCTGCTCAATAAGGCTTTGAGTGTTAGAAACACGGCGAGGTTCAGATTACTGAAAGTGATGTGAAGCGATCAGATCCTTTGAGTGATGCTTCTTTACTTTGCTCACAATCTTTGACTGACCCCGTAAAATAAAGAAGACTTATTTAATTTTGATGTTTCAAAAAAGTTACTTATGGAATTATGGTTAAATCCCTGACTGCTAATATATAACCGGTGAAAGCAGCGTCAACTAAAAGCGAGAATAGAGCTATGCAAATGTTCTGTATATTGCTTTTATGCTAATAAAAAAGAGCAAGAAGATATAAAAGATTTGCTGACAGATTTATTTGAGCCTTGGCATTTAGCGAATTTGGGGATTTTGTCAACCTGAAACTAGACAAAACCAAGTGAAGTTCACTTTCTCGGAGTGTGTCGTTGATGCCGAGTGTGTTTACTTCCTCATAAAACATTTACAAAGCTGATTTTTATCAATATCTTTGATTTTTGAGTTTGCTAGCTTGTGGTATTCTACTCCGCCTTTCTTGGCACATTACTGCCACCAACTGTCCATCAGTGGAATAGCATGAAACTGACTGCGGACATATGTATTGAAATGCTCGTCGCCTGCATGTGCATCCTTCAGCAAAACTCCACTAGGGTTCCTTTAAGTGTGCTAAAACAAACCATTTAACATAGTATTTACAAATACTATCCAGTCCGGTGCGTGAGTGGGGATTTTAGGACTTGTGTGCAGGTGGTGTTGAGTTAGGAAGTTGAGATTTTAGAGATATTGTTAGATGATTTTTATTACTCTTCTGGGATTTCTTGTCTGTATAAAATGTATGTGTATGAAAATGATATTTGGACGTGGTTAAAATGAGTGGACGAGACACTTGCCTGTAAAGAAATGAAAAGATGTCTACAAGTGTTGAGCTAGCATGACAGAAATGAGAGAAACGACTAGTTTCTGTAGCTTTTCGCAAGTGAACAAAACTGCTGATGGAGTTGTTAGAGGGTGGTACCACATCTTAAAACGACTCTATAACAAATGAAAACAAAACAAAGCTCTACCTGAGTTGTAGCACGAGAACTACCCATGCTGCTACAACGACGGCGTTGCCGCTATAGCTACCCATGCTTGAGTTAGTGAGGCTCTCCGCTGCCACCTGCAGGCAGCCGCGGGGCGTTGCATCTCAGATGTTTATCCTGATAACCCCCGACCATTCCTCACAAATGTCCCACACCTTTAGCTTACCTGTTTGTGACATCAAATCCAGTCCCTCCCACCCACCCATTGTCAGGATAAACAAGTAAAGCAGACATTTTGTTATAAGTACAGATTTTGTGAACAGATAGCGAAGCAGAGCTTTGGTGGCTGACATGGCTACCGCTTGGCACATGTTAGCGACAGAGCAGGAATGCCATGACACATCGATGCAAGAGGTGATCAGAGAGAGAGCAGGTTAGAAAGAGACGGGGTGGGCAGGGGTCGCAGCGAAGGACTGTGGGGGTTTTCTCTTAAAGCCAGGGCGGTTTGTTAGCTGCACTGCGAGTACCGTACATAAATGTTCAGTCTGCATGGTTTCAGGGGGAATTTAACCTCTAACCTTGGCCGTGCTAGTGCCCTGATTCACCCAGTGAGCTGATTTATGCTGCATCCTCTCTTTGTCAGCATGCAATTAAGCGTTTCTTGGACACCGTTCAGTCAAAATAAATGAGTGGGGTGTAACTAGTTTATGCTTATGACTTGATTTTTCTGGACATTCTCGCCTTGAAATAGTACAAAAATTAAAAATAAAATGTAACAGCCTGTCCATACTGTAACTGAACTGTTTTTATGTCTGTGTGTTTCGGCCTCACCTTCAAAAGAGGATCAATAATCAGTAGAACCAGAGGAACTAAATCAATAAACACGATGAAACTAGACAGCCACTGTGGTGCTTTGGTAACATGCTGCAAGGGATCAGTCAATGCAGCTGCGCCCTTACACATTTCTAATATATATATATATATATATGGCCACTTTATATACCTGGACGATCTAATGCAATGCAATACAACCACTCTGCCTTAAATTCTACCTTTACAAGGTTCATAATGTTCTTACTGGAATGCATGATATAGATTGTTTTTAACATCTCATGTATGTAAATAGGGAGGACAAGAAACTAGAAACATGTCTCAATAGAATATATTCTGGTACATCTTTACCTATGACCTCAATAATAAAACATGTCATTACATTGACAAAAACCGAACAATATAAAGTTTGTTGTTGCATTGAAGTGCAACAGATTGAGTACATGTGGCCAGTATACTGTATGCTAGTATACAGGAAGTGATTTGTGGTAAATTGGCTGTAACATGCAATACTTGGTATCCTGAAAATATTTAACGATCTATGGACTGAAAGAGTTCTCTGAGTTCTAACGAAGGTTTATGAAACTGTATAAACACAATCTGAATGCATGATGGTCATGTCTAACATATGCATGCTTCTTTGTACGTCCTATAGTTTTCCTTTGGATTTGTATTCGCCTCTTGAGAAAACTCCCGCCATCCTCCCTCGCCCTTCGACCTCGCCCAGCCCTCGTCCTTAGCGTTGCACACCTCGGAGTATCTGAGAATACTCATGCCCATGCATTAGGAGGGGAGTCAGGGGGCCCGGGCAGGGTTTTTGCGGGGGAGATGCAGAAAAAGGGGTGAGAGAGAGAGGCGAGAACCACGTTACCTGACAGATAATGTTATCATAGTAAGCCAATGCACGGGCATGAGGGACGTTAGGAGGGGTGTCGCACAGTTTCCTTACATTTGGGTGGGAGCCCTCAGCGATGGTGGACAGGGAGAAATTATCATTGTGCTGCTCCGATGAAGGCCGGTACTTACTGCTGTGTGTCGGAGGATTGGGGGGGGTGATAGTGGGGAAGAGGAGGAGGGGAAATGTGGTGTGAGGAGTGAGTAGGGGGGCAAAGAGTTTGAAGGAAAGAAAGAAAGAGTTGGAGGAGGTGAAAGAAAGGGTGTAGAGGGGAGGACAACAGATGGAAGAGGTGGGAGAAAATGAGAGAGGAGATGTGGAGAATTAAGGAGAAGAGGGATAAAAAAAGGAGGCGGGAGAATAAAATGTAAAGCAAGAGAAGACAAAAGGATATTTAGGAGAACGGACAAGGAAAGACAGAGGAATGCATGGGAATTTTGAAAAAGATAATAAGAATACAAGACAGTTAGAGGGTTTGAAAGGAATCCAAGAGGAGGAAAAGGGAGGAGGAGGAGGAGGAGATGAGGTGACATTTACAGGAGGTGATCCACAAGGTGAGAAAAGACAGTGAAACGAAAGGGAACAGGAGGAGAAGGTAGAAAAGACAAAGGGGGCAAGAAAAAGGACAAATTTAGGAAAAAGGGTTCATTTTTGAAGAAAAGACAGAGAGAAGAAAAAAGGAGGGGGGGGGAGAAAAAAAAAGCCAGAAAGCAGCATTAGTTAGACAGCAAGTAAAAAAAAAACAGAGACACAAACATTTAATCTGCGATGCAACAAACTGAGAATAAAATATTTAATTTCCGACCATCAGATTTAGGTTTCTTAAATCCCACAGAGGCTAAACTTTGACCCACTATTGTCTCGATGTGACCAACAGGGAGACAACACAACAACAAAACAACACAAGTTTTGACGCAATGAAGATATTAATGCCAATAATCCCCTTTAAATTCATTTTAGATTTAAACAAACTAAACCCCCCATGCTTTTCTCTTTAACTCCACAGCTTTGAGACATAATAGGACATAACTTCCACCTTTGGGTAACTACGGGTTTGTTCGCCTAAAATATTTCTGGAAAGCACTGCAACATTGTACGTGCGTTTCCATTTGACACTAAAAGAAATAAAAACGTTGGCTGAAGGCAAAGCTCTGCATTTTGTTTGTTTCACGTCTCCCCTTGTTTTGAACGTGCTGTAATACAAACCTCGTGTCGATCGTGTGAATAATTTCGTACGTTGCGTCCTGTCATGTTCGGTTAGTTTTGCACGTTTTTATCTGCCACCCGCCAGAGGACATGCCGAGCAAATAAAACGTCCAAACTATTTCTTTAAACTGGCTTTAAGGTAACTCACATGGCTCACGGCCCCTCACAAATACGTCAAATAAAACACTTATAATCACTTAGTGTCTTATCCACTACGATGAGATACGATGAGGTATGACTCATACGGGAACGTTGCCACAGATAAACACAGAGTTCCTTTTTGAA
>CALSBV010010223.1:2569589-2585837 GCA_943590825.1 Bovichtus diacanthus | reverse complement strand
TCTCTCTCTCTGTCTCTCTGCCTCATACACAGATCCACACAACCCTCAGTGTTTTCATTATGAGCACATTAAGACTACATTCACACGACCTTCCTGCTGATTCCTGCTTCCTCTGGTTTCACTGGACGACCGGTTTGTCTCCAGCGTGTGATGCCAATATGAGCCGACAGCAACGTTGGACAGGGAAACAATAACGAAAGGCGTCCCGTCCGCTATGATGGGATGCCGGGCGCACTTCTTTCAGTTGTATCTTCCAATCCACCAAATCTAATAAAGTGGAATATTTGTCTTTTCGTCTTCATGTAGTCTCAATTATTATAGAGATATTTCACTCTGGACCAAAATGGTGGAACAACCGACAACAGACATCAAGCCACGTTTCATTTTTCTACATACATATATATATATATATATATATATATATATATATATATATTGTATAAAACATAACAAAATAAAACAAATAACAACTTTTGCGTCTTATACTGTCTCCTACTGTGTATTGCAACTGTTGCACAACAATTTCCCTCGGGATAAATAAAGTTCTATCTTATCTTATTTTAATAACGACAAAATCAGGATTCAGTGTTCGCATAGAGAACTTGCATGAACCCCAAAAAGTTTTCCGGATTAAGCTTGTAAAATATCACCAAACACAAGGTAAAACGTGAGGCTTTTGTCACACAAATAAGTAACGTACCACATCTAGAACCAGATCATTTCTGACATTTTTTGTTTGATAAATGAGTTAAATGAGTTAACGAGTGGGTGTGTGGGAACGTTCCCCACCCACACACACACACACACACCCACACACACACACACACCCCTCAGTCTAATTCTGTCTGGCAGCAGTGTGTTACCCAGTATTTTGGGGTTAATTCCTTGTACAGCTATCATGTCTGATTGTTGTGACAGTCCAGGCTGACCTCTTTAGTGATATTAACTAGGGGACAGTGCTCATCAACACATGGATTATGGGAGATTTAATCCTTTTTGTCCAACTCCAAAACATAAAAACACATCCACCGCCCCTTTCTCTGCATCTGCATCTCAGAGAGAATAAGTATGACCTGCCACCCGAGCACGACGGACACTTATTACGTCCCTCATCACCGTCTCCCGTGTCTTCTCTCCTCAACTCTGTTTTCATACTGCAATTAAAATGATAAAAAATCCAATACAAACAAACAGAAAGTCACATTTGGCTACAGCAGGACCTTTCAAAGTCAACCATAAACAGAAGAATTTCCTTTTCTTTGCAAAAGGAATAAAAAGTCACAGAAATTAAAAGCTTTCAAAATCCCCTTCACAAGAAAATGGGGAACAAATCTTTTATTTTTGACCTAAGCGCTGATTGTTTTCTTATCTTGCATTAATGCTACATAGTTAGCACTCGTTAGCTCACCTTATTTACTCGTTAAATCAAATACTAGGAGGGAAACATAGTTGTGTTAGTTTATTATGAGCTGCACAAGACGGATGTAATTAAAAGCTCTCCTGTCATCAGGACGGAGGGACCCGTGCGTGAATCAAATTGCTGGCTTTGTGAATTAAATGATGTTCCATCGGTCTAAATCGTATCAAGTCTAATTAGCTCCCTCTGTAACGAATACATAGTAACAGGAACATAATCTGGCCTCGGAGCTTGTTTGCTGCACATATGGGAACGAGATGTTGTGCCCTGGTTTATTGGATCGGTCCAGATCTTTTCATCTTAATACAATACTCACACGCTCCATATGTTCACTGGGAGAGTTAATGGCAGCTGTAATTATTCCTTCTCACCGACTCTCCTCCGAGTCTTTAGATCAGTGGTGGTGACGTTAAAGTGCTTTGTTTATAGCCTGACGTTACATTTTACTTCTAGCGATTGCGTTAACGCTCAAAAAAAGATCATAAAAGTGGTGTTTATTGGTGAAGATTATCTCGCTGAACAACATGTGGAAGCGCACAAACTTCAATCATAAGACTTGTGGGCTTTTCCTTTTCATACAGGTTTACATATTCAATGAGCTTTGAAAGGAGCTGAAAGAGTCAAGATTTTCATTACCAAACACTGCTTCTTGTAATTGCTGTGCATATGCTAGGCTGAATAAAAACTCATCTCAGGCGCGTGCACGAGATACGAGGCCACACAGCAGTATCCGTGGTCAGAAAAGCATGTACCTGCTGCAACGAGCGCGAGCTCTACACTTCCTGCGGTCTGGAAACACTCGCTGCTCGTCAATTCCCTGAAAGACAGATGTCTCCGCTCCTTTGGCTGCACCGGCCTATAAATGACCTTACATGATATTATGTTCATGAAGAATATAATACATCTGCAGTCAGTAGTGGAAGACGTATTCAGACGTTTTACAACGTTTCTCAAAGGTAGAAATACTCAGTTACGAGTAAAAATCCTGCTTTCAAATGTTTACTTAAGTAAAAGTACAAAAGTATCGGCTTTAAAATATACTTAAATGACCAAAAGTGAAATATCCAATATGCAGAATGACTCATTTCAGAATCGTATATATTATATATATATATATTACTGGACTAAAATAATTGATGCATTAATGTTTTCATCACTTTTATGTTGAAGCTGGTAAAGGTGGAGTTATTTAAAATAACTGTATATACTGGTAGCTTAATCTATAACAATATATCATAATTTATGAGGTGATTTATATTTTGTATTAATAATCTGAATCTGCTAAGTAACTAGTAACAACAAGTACAACATTTCCCTCTGAAATAAGGGAAGAAGAAATAAGTACAACGTTGCATAAAATGGAAATGCTCGAAGAAGGAGAAGAAGAAGAAGAAGAAGAAGAAGAAGAATACAGTACTTTTATATAAATGTTGTTTTTACTTGAGTAAATGTACTTAGTTACATCCCACCACTGTCTGCAGCCGGTGTCCAGTGCGATCAGGATTCTGTGTTTGGGTGAAGTGAAGGTTGCTTTATGTTTGATTTAATTAATAAATAAGCACAAATTGATTTCTCTGTATCTGAGGGATACAAGACAAAACATTGGAGGCCTTATCTCATAAATATGACTTTTGTATCTCATAATTATGGAAAAAGTTTAAGGTGGTAATGAGTCGTCGCTATTTGACAGTGTTTACAATGCAACGTCTGCTAATTCAATTTCTTTTAATTATGATTTAGTAATTCATAAGTAAGAGATCCGGATCTGATAATTATAAGATACAGTTCCTAATTTGTTAGTTTTTTTCTTTGGAGAATGCAAGGAGCTTCCATTACTGCGAAGATTGTACTGGTAGATATATAATATAATATAATATATAATAAATACATACCATAAACCTCAATAATTATTAATAGTTACTAATTATTAGTAACGCTAGAATTTGTGTTATTTTAACAGTTTATTGCTGCATACATAACATTTTATATGCTACAATAAATATGTTAATAATTGGTTTGTAATCCGTCTATTATCTCGACGGATATTATAAAGTTGCAGCTGATGATTATAATGCCATGTTTAATTAGTTAGTAAATACTTTGTAAAGCATCTATAAACATTATTTAGATAAGTCTTTAATTCTTTGTCAGTGGTGAATGATTCGTTTCTGGTCCATCTGTCTATGTAATATTTAAAGATGATTTAAAAACATCCTAAAAGGTTTGCAAATCATTTGGTAATAACTAAAAAACACTTAATATATTCTATAAAATGTTACTAATGTGAGCAACACTAAGCTGTTAATAAATAGTTCACTAATGCAATAAAAATGTAATGTTGTCATCTCTTATCCGCTGTGATAAGAGATATAAATACATTTCTAAACTAATTATTTAGAAATTAATTAGTTTATATTAGAAAAAAAAAAAAAATGAAAAAAAAATAAAATAATGTAATTACTAATTGGAAATAGTATTTATCATTTCACCGTCTGTTGACAGTGAAATAACAATAATTAAAGTTGCACCATTTATAAACGAGGCTAATCAGCACTATTGTTGTTTAAACGGAGGTTCCGTCTTCAGAATGAGAGAATCTTCGAAGGTTCCCTCATCAATGACATCGTGGTGAAGAACACACTGCAGGGAAGAAGAAGCCGCTCTACGCTGCACATTTACAGCCAACTTTGTTCACGCAAGCATCCGCTAGAGCGTCAACTTCAACTGTTTTAACTGCAAGAGCATCCCAACACATAGGAAACATGGTAAGTTTGTTCCAGAGTAAGTGTTTCCTCACAGAGTCGAGGGCCCGCACAGCTGCTTGTGATGTTAAAATCCTATTTTTACACTTTGTTTAGTCACACTTTAATCTGCTTAAATGTACTAATAAGCAGATGGATTTAACTAGATATGCAGACTAAGCTTAGACAGTTGCACCTCATCTCTCACCTTATTTTTTATAATATTTATGTAAGTGTTTCGTTTGATCAGAAAAGCAGTAAATGCAAACTGCATGCAAACTCTTTGTGCTGCCATTGACTTCATGTTGTGTCCGTCACTCTTTCGTTCTCCTCTAGTCTGCAAATTACCGAGACCGAGCTCAGTTCCCTTCATCATCTCAAGAAGAGGAGAGCGCATTCTCTTCCTCCTCGTCAGGTGAAGAGCCCCAGGTCATCGGTGTCCTCTCCTCCCCCTTCTCTCAATACTTGGTTCAGTCTTTTTTGGGGGAGGGCTCCTATGGAAAAGTCGCCAAGTGCATAAAGTCAGCCACTAACAAAACGGTGGCTGTGAAGATAATGAAGGGCACCAACTTAATGTCTGCGTCACTGCGCGAGGTGGAACAAAAAAAAAAAAAACTCAAAGTTTTCAATTAATACTTCAAATGTGCTTTAACCATTTACCCTAAATCTAACACCTCATGTGTTCCCCAGGCGCAGATTCTTGAACGACTGAGAGCTTTCGACTCAGACAGATTCAACTTCGTCACATACAATGGCGCTTTTATGGACAGCGAGCACGTTTGTCTGGAGTTCGAAATGCTGGACGTGAGTCTGTTTGATTTCGTACAGAAGAAACCGTCCCGCTCTCTTTCTGTGAAAGAAATCCGGCCAGTCCTGCACCAGGTAGGCTATGAACCACAAGACACTGATTAAAAGACCAAGCAAGACTAATCTTTTTACCAATGTTTGTGAAGTACAGCGCTTGACCTTCTTACATGACTTATTCGTGACTTTCAGATGGCTACAACTCTACAACTCCTGAAGAGCCTGGGAGTCGCACACACCGATCTCAAGCCAGACAACATCATGATGGTGGACCGTGTAAACCAGCCATTCAAGATTAAGATGATTGACTTTGGCTTAGCTTGTCATGTGTCTCAGTCAAAGTGGGGCTCATACATGCAGCCACGCTATTACAGGTGAGTAACTGGCAACACTGCAGAGTTACAGCTTTAGATTGTATTTCCAATAAAGCGTCCGCAAAACAGGAAACTAAAACAAAGTGTATTTCTTTGTCTTTTCTAAAGGTCTCCAGAGATCATCCTAGGATTTCCCTTCACGACAGCCATCGACATGTGGTCTTTGGGCTGCATCGCTGCGGAGCTGTTCCTGGGCCATGTGCTGTACCCTGGTAGCAGCGAGTACAACATGGTCAGTGCTACTCTTACTGTGAAACTCAGCAAAAAGTTACATTTATTGTGTGTAAGGGAAGAAAATAGGACGATAGGATCCGAAGCAATTCTATGATATTAGTTGGAAAACTAAAGACAAATCTTAATATTGATTTAAGTACCGAGTGTCACTGACTTTGTGTTGTGCCAACAGCTACGACATATGGTGCAGACTCAGGGTCAGCTGCCGCACCAACTTCTAAACAAGGGCATCAAAACCAGGAGGTTTTTCTACAAAAAGAGGGGCAATAGACGTCGGTGGAGATTAAAGGTACCAACACTGAGAATGTCTTCCTTTTAATCTCTGTCTTTCCATCCTATGCCACTCACGGTTTAGTTAATGGCATATTATTTCTCTTCAGACGCCTCATGAGTGTGGAGAAGTCACCCCGAGCGAGAGCTATTTCAAGTCCCTCAATGATTTCACAAAGGTCGGAATTCCCATTTGGAAATCAGATTTTAATTTCTTAAACAAGAAAAAAACGTTTCCCTCAAATCTGTCAACATGAGATTTTATAAATCGTAATTGATTCCGATTCAGATCAGACCAGCCTGTCATCTGACAGATGAGGACACCGAGGCAGAAATAGAAGACCGGGAATACTTTGTGGATTTGCTCAAGAAGATGCTTCATCTAGACGTTGGTAAACGGATATTACCCGACCAGCTTCTTGAGGATCCATTCATCAGCATGAGCGACTTCGCTGTCAGCTACACCAACAGCTTCTAGTGAGTCTCCGTTGCATTGCTGTGTGTAGAATCTCTGTCCTGCTATGAATGCTGATTTAATGATTGATATTTTCTTCCAGCATGAAATCATGCTGTAAAATTATGAAAGTCTGTCGGGATCAGAGTCCGAGGTCTGATGACAAGGATCAGCAGCCGTGGCTGAACCCGCAGCCCTCCACCAGCGGCGCCGGCACGGCCCGGCACAACTTCCCCGGACAGGTCGCTCCTGCTCAGTACAGACAGCAAGAGCATCGCATCACACTGGGGATCCCATCAGCCGTACCCAGCGGCCTCGGCATCCAGGAGGCTCAATCCTACAAAGGCAAAGGTAGAGCTGTGAGGAAGATGGACACTTCCTACAGAGATGCCTCACAGAGTGGTTACAGGTTGGTGTTGTATAACCAGAGGTGGACGAATGTCACTTAAGGCGAGACACCTCAGGAAAAAACTTTTTTTTTTCAAGCACTGGTCAATTTTGGGCTACTTAGCTTCCATAACAAGTCTTCTTTCTTTATTAAGCAGAATCTTCGAAGTAACTAAAGCTGTCAAAATACGTGTTGGAAAAAGTTATGATAATATTTGCCTCTCAATTGTAGTGGAGACGAAGTATAAAGTAGCATGAAATAAAAATACAAGTACCTCAAAACTGCACTTAAGTACAGTACGGATTTTACTATGTACTTATATATACTGTATCATATATTATATGGTATTTTGCCATTAAAATCAAAGAGATTCAAACAGTATTTCGTCTATGCAGAAGCACGGAGAGCATCCTGCCAGAGAGCAAGAGGATGGAGATGGATTCTGGCGAGTCGCACGGAGGTAGGCCCAACTACAGCAGCAAACACTTGGGTTCAACTGTAGATAAATGATAAAACGTTATAAACACGTTTACACACAGCTGGTGTGCAACAGCCTGCATATTATTTTCAACTCAGTGGCCGATATCTTTGGATGCGTTACTTAGAAAGGGTTAGCGTTAATGTGCTACAGGAGAGAGCAGGAGGGTGAGGCTAAGAATCTACTGTACACGAGGAGAAATGTCATCAGGGTTTATTTGGTGAACACAAACCATTGCTTTTCTTAACCCTGTAACTTTATAACATGTTCTCTCCTTTGGCTCCAATCGAAGCTCCATCCAGTGAGGCGCAAATTAAAAGAAGTAAACGGACGTGGGCCACTTTTGTAGCCTCGCACAGCAAGTTAAGGTAAGTATGTGTTATTTAACTTGCTTGTACATATTAATGTTTTTAAAATGCAAGAGTTTCTAACACACTTCATCTATGCAGAACTCAACTCATCGACTCACCGGAGAGGAAGAAGATGAAGATGAGCCTGCTGAAAGATGTAAAAGAGGCTCCAATCCAAGATGCGTCCAGTGAGGTCCAAGTAAAACCCACAAGGAAACGGACGTGGGCCACTTTTGCAGCCTCATACAGCGGGTTAAGGTAAGTATGTGTTATTTAACTTGCTTGTACATACTCATTGTAATGTTTTTAAAATTCAAGAGTTTCTAACACACTTCATCTATGCAGAACTCAAATCATCGACTCACCGGAGAGGAAGAAGATGAAGATGAGCCTGGTGAAAGATTTAAAAGAGGCTCCAATCGAAGCTCCGTCCAGTGAGGTCCAAATTGAACCCACAAGGAAACGGACGTGGGCCACTTTTGTAGCCTCGCACAGCGGGTTAAGGTCGGTGTTATTCTATTTGCCTCTACTGACTACATTTTACTGGAAAAATCCACGAGATTAAACATTTGTTTTTTTGCAGAGTGTGCTCTCCAGAGAGGAAGAAGAGGAAGATGATCCTGGATGAGCTGGAGACACAAACGAGTAAGATCCTCTTGACTCTTATTGAAGGGCTCAACCATGTCCCGTATAAAAGTCACACATTTGTCAGAACGTTTTTGGTGAAACGCGGTAACTTTTTTCTCCACAGAGAAGTGTCACAATTCTGACCAGGCTTCCTCCAGCAAGGCCAAAAGTCCGGAGAGTAAAACCCAGTAGGTGTTATGCCACTTCCCTGCTTTGAGGAGATTACACGGTTACTGTGGGATTCAGGATATTTAAACAACATTTGATCTGTGCAGAAACCCAGACTGCTCAAGTCCAGAGAGGAAGACCAGAAAAAGGAAAATATCCTCTGAGGAGACTCCAGACACGGTGGCCACAACCAGATGTCTGAGGAAAAGAAAACATTAGGTAGGTGTTGCCTCACTTCGCTGCTTTGACAATCAGCCATTAGACTTAAAGATTCAAACAAGTTTTAATTTGTGCAGAATTCTCCAGACAGCAGCGAAAGAGGAGGTAGAGTAACTCAAGACGGTAATCTTTTTACTTATTATTATATGCATCTAGTTTTAATAGTTTGCCATCACTATCATGTAGTCATATTTTGTATATATTAATCTAGTGTCTAGTGTTCTAATGTGTGAAATGTTAGTATTTAGGCGGAGGCTTCAAATAAGTATATTATTTCTTATATTTGTGTACCTTTAAAATCGTGCAAATAAGCTTAAAACTCATTTTGAAATAAACTAAAGGAGTCAGAGCGCCGAAGGACAAAGGTGGACCCAGACACAAAGGACGTCAGGGAGACCCAGAGTCATAACGGTAGGTGGAGGAGCGAGACAGACGGACGAAGGACGACGGGGCAGTCAGAGCCAGGGTGACATCAGACGTGTTGTAGGTCGTTAGTCACACCTGCACAGTGGAACCGGGATAGATAACTAGTAATAAGTCACCCAGAAGAGAAGAGGACAAACTAGTAGCTACTTTTAAAGAGCGCTCCCTCTCTTTTGTGATGCTGCCTATAAGACACTAAACTGTCCCTGGAAGGGGGTTCCCTCTTGTGTGATCCTTCCCAAGGTTTCTCCCAGTCTCTCCTGTGAAAGGGTTATTATGGGAGTTTTTCCTTGCCCGCTTGAGGGAGGTGTCGTAATCACCTGGGTTTAAAATGACTTGATAGTTTCCATCCTGGGCATTTAATAGCATTTAATTCCACCTGTCACCACATAGTCTATCATCTTAGTGGTAATAATAGATAGTTTATAATAGAAAGTTTGGTGCTTTTCCTCTTAACATGTCATTTTCATTGAACTTGTATTATAAATCTATTTTCATATTGTAAATAAATATGTTAATTTAATATAAGATCTGCCATTCTATGTATTTCATGTCTATTCCTGCATTACATCTCACCATTTGTTTTGCTGTAGCGTTTACAGATTCAATTGAATACACATATTTAATTCAAGGGTCTAATCAATTTAAAGAAATGCTGTAAAGGAGCCACAGTGAAAAATAAATAAAAATCAAACAAGGTTTCCACGGGAATAATAGGAGCTCTAAATCGTCCAGACTTTACTTTAACTGTCGTGAGCCATAAAGCAAGAATGACTTCCCTCCATGCGTCGTCTGTAAAGCCACATGCACGGTCCAAAGAAAAAGAAAGAAACCGAAGCATATCTTGTGCAGGGTTAATATATTATATTACTGGACTATAATTACTGATGCATTAATGATTTCATCACTTTTATGTTGAAGCTGGTAAAGGTGGAGTTATTTTAACTGTATATACTGGTAGCTTAATCTATATGAATGTATCATAATTTATTAGGTGATTTATATTTGGTATTAATAATCTGAATCCTTGAACAACTGAGAGCTTTTGACTCAATGACATACAGCGACGCTTTTAATAAAAGAGAGGAAGCAAACTCCGTGGATTAACCCGCAAACTAAAACTAAAGTCGAGAAAACTTGAAAGGAAATGGCGCTGGAAGAATCTCGTTCAGTCTGGCTTGATAATCTTAAAACATAAGAAGGCTCTCCGTAAAGCCAGAGCAGCTTATTACTCATCATTAATAGAAGAAAAATAAGATCAACCCCAGGTTTATTTTCAGCTCTGTAGCCAGGCTGACAGAGAGCCACAGCTCTATTCATATATCGCTCAGTAGTGACGACTTCATGAGCTTCTTTAACCATAGAATTCGAATTATTAGAGACAAAATTAATCACCTCCTGCCCTCAATCGGTAATGACTTAACGTTTACCACAGGAACCTTTAAAAAGAGCTGTAACACCTGAAATATATCTAGACTGCTTTTCTCCGATCGGCCTTAACCAACTAATTTCAACAATTTCTTCGTCTAAACCATCAACCTGTCTCTTAGACCCGATTCCAACTAAGCTGTTTAAAGATGTTTTACCCTTAATTAACACCTCGTTATTAAATATGATCAACCTGTCTCTATTATCTGGCTATGTACCAGAATCATTTAAAGTAGCTGTAATAAAACCTCTTCTTAAAAAGCCAAGTCTTGATCCAGAGGTTTTAGCCAACTATAGGCCGATATCCAACCTTTGCTTTCTCTCTAAGATCCTTGAGAAAGCAGTCGCAAAAGTCTCTAAAAGTACAATGGGAGCCAGAGCCTTCAGCTGTCAAGCTTCTCTACTGTGTTCGGGAGGTAGACACCCTCTCCACATTTAGGAGCAGACCAAAGACTTTCCTCTTTGATAAGGCTTATAGTTAGGGCTGGATCAGGCTTTCCTTAGACCAGCCCCTAGTTACGCTGCTATAGGCTTAGACTGTCGGAGGACTTACACCTCTCTCCTATCTCCTCCTCCTTTCCCTATCTCGCTCTCCTCCTCTCCCTCTCTATCTGTATGCATTCATGTCCCTGAAATGCATGTTACTAACTCATCATCCCCGGAGTTTCTGTGTCTCTCATCTGGCAGGTTGCCACTATATTAAAGGTTACGTCAGGATCATGCATCGTGGCTGCGCCTGTTGCTCTGGTCTTGCCTGACACCCACGCTAATATATATATTTTTGGAGACACCGGGAAGCTTTTTTTTTGACATCCACCTGGATCCATCTTTTAAATTTAGGATCAAATCATCATTTCTGTCACATGGATTGTCTATGTTGTTTATTCTGTGCACACATCATCTATTGCATGTCTGTCCGTCCTGGGAGAGGGATCCCTCCACATTTGCTTTAGCTGAGGTTTCTTCCATTTTTCGCCCTTTAATTGTGGAGTTCCTTTTAGGGAGTTTTTCCTTGTACGCTGCGAGGGTCTAAGGACAGAGGTATGTATGCTGTACAGTCTGAAGAGCCCACTGAGACATGTGTCATTTGTGATATTGGGCTGTATAAATAAACTTCATTTGATTTTATCGACAGAGGTGCTCTCTGTCGATAAAATCAAATCAAGTTTATTTATGACAAATTGTCTGGAGTTTGTAATGCTGGACGGGAGTCCGTTTGATTTCGTAGAGAGGAAACCATCCCGCTCTCTTTCTGTGAAAGAAATCCACCCAATCTTGCACCAGGTAGGCTATGAACCACAAGACATTGATGTAAAACACATACATGCGGCCAGCAGAAAAATATATCCTGCATGATCTACTTCAAAGAAGTAAGGCATCTTTTTGCATCAGATTATTGTGTAGAACAAGCAAGACTAGTCTTTGTATAAACTACTTAAAAAATAAATGCGCAAGTACAATCAACTAAATGTTATTCTGTAAATCAAGAAGGACTTACTTCTAGCGTTTATTTGTGAAGATTATCTTGCTGAACAAAACGTGTAAGTATCATATTTGCCACTGAGCTTATTTTCCGCAATAAATCCTAATGCAACGGAGATATCCCATTGGCTTTTTGTCCGACTAACGCAGTGGTAGCGACTTCATTCTTAAGGCAGCCGTGCACTAAAGCATCAAAATGGGGCCATAATTTACTAAATGAACATGCTGTATTGAAGAAGACTTGAAACTAATGATTGAGGCCATAAACTCATTAGGAAAATATATTGAGGCAATAGATCAAGTGAGAAGTAGGGTCACTTAAAAAAAAAAAAATAAGACTTCTATACAATTGGATTGTTAGATATTAGAAGGAATCAAAGACAGTTCTGCATTAGCTTCACTTTTTAGACCCGGAGGTTGCCACTTGGTGCAAATATTTAAAAATATACCGGTGTACGTCACAACTTTCCACTTACAAAGTCTAAATACCACATTAGTGGGTGTTCGAATGGACACTTAACATGAATATCGTAAGCATCAACCCACATTAAGCAACCAAAAAATGTGCATGTTATGTAAACTGTGAGCTAAACAGTAGCCAGGTGCTAATATCAGCACGTTAACTGCATCATGTGAGGCAGACAAAGTGCAGCTTAAACTGATGTAAGTTGAGACAAATATAACAATAGGTCATTTTTCACAGCAGACATTTTGACTTGTCATTATAAGAAAAGCACAGCTTGGTTAGTCGTTTTCAAACAATCACATTGTCTTATACATCCATTTAAAAAAATAAATAATCCCTCTGTTCCTCCACCCTTTTAGCCCATTAATATCCCATAATTTCTTCTCTTTTTTTTTTTTTTTTTACCGTCTTTTCTTGGGCTCAGAGGGTGCAGCCTGCTGTGTTTGCTAACCAGAGCAGAAATAAACTGTTTGTCCCCCCTCATCATATTCAACCCCTCCCATTTCTGTCTACCCAAAATATTAACCCCCATTCCCTCCAAAAAAAACCTTGCCTGCCACATATATAGTCTGTCACACACTTGCACACACTGCAAATGTATTCCTTCTTTTCCTAAAGGCAATACAAGTTTCTAAAAAAAATAAAACGACACACATAGGATTCTTTCTCCTTTTGACTGACGTCTGATCCAAACATGTTCTAGATGGTTTTTTCTCAAATTTGCAGTTCAAAATAAATCCCAACTGCGAGCATGTTAATATTTGTTGATGTCTAATACTGTACCATCGGGTCAAAGGCAGACTGTGATGCGTTCTGTCATGGTGGCATTAATGAGTGCAGGTCTTCACCCTGTCTTCAGGGCTGGTTTTACCACCACTGCTCCCAAGAGGCCAACATATAGCCAAACTTTGCTCTTGTTTATATTTGTCAAAGTCTAATACAGTCTATGTTTCTCAAAGTCAGACTTAGGCTTGAATTCATTGAGTTACATAAGTGCCACAAGTTTTCAAAAACTGCTTCGTCAATAACAACTTGTGTATTCAGCCTAAAGTATGCTAATAATTGTATTTAAATCAGTAATATGAAAGGGTCACGTGGTGCCAAAACTCTGGACAATAAGACACAACTCTGCAGCTATCCAGAGCTTTTCCCGCCATTTTTAGCTTATGGTTCTGGTTTAAAGCACACTACGTATGGTCCGGTCTCAGTGCTCTTATTAACCCTTTTAAGCAGCTTTTCCAGCCAAAAAAGCTAGCTAGTGTAACCACTAGCTGCCCAGCACCAAAGGGAAGTTGCAGACAGACTTTGTGAACAGCTAGCTAGCTAACTATGCAAAAATATTTTCAGTCTGAGATCAAAAAGTTATTAATGCAATTAAATGTTAATAATGACCTACATAACTCCTGATGTCACCTTGGCTCTGACTGCCCCGCCATCCTTCGTCACTCTGACTCCCTTGTCGTCCTTCTGGCTCCTGGTCCCCGATTCGTCCTTGGTCACTGGCTCCTGGTTCGTCCTTCATCACTCTGGCTCCTCCACCTACCTTCATCACTCTGGCTCTCCCATCGTCCTTCTGCTTCCCGGCTCCCAATTCGTCCTTGGTCACTCTTGCTCCTCCACCTACCTTCATCACTCTGGCTCCCGTACCGCCCTTCGTCTCCGTGTCCCCCGTCGTCCTTCGTCACTCTGGCTCCTCCACCGACCTTTATCACTTTGTGTCGTCTGTTGCCACTCTGGCTCCCGATTCCTCGGTCACTCTGACTCCTCCACCTACCTTTATCACTCCGGCTCCCCCATCGTCTGTCGCCACTCTGGCTCCCTCGTCGTCCTTTGTCACCCTAGTTCCTGGCTCACGATTCCTACTTGGCCACTCTTGCTCCTCCACCTACCTTCATCACTCTGGCTCCCCTGCCACCCTTTGTCTCTGTGTCCCCCATCGTCCTTCGTCACTCTGGCTCCTCCACCTATCTTTATCACTCTGGATCGTCAGTTGCCACTCTGGCTCCCGATTTGTCCTTAGTCACTCTGGTTCCCGGGTCACGATTCCTACCTTCATCACTCTGGCTCCTCCACCTATCTTCATCACTCTGGCTCCTCCACCTATCTTCATCACTCTGGCTCCTCCACCTACCTTCATCACTCTGGCTCCTCCACCTATCTTTATCACTCTGGATTGTCAGTCTTCACTCTGGCTCCCTCGTCGTCCTTCTGGCTCCCGATTTGTCCTTGGTCACTCTGGCTCCTCCACCTACCTTCATCACTCTGGCTCCTCCACCTACCTTCATCACTCTGGCTCCTCCACCTACCTTCATCACTCTGGCTCCTCCACCTACCTTCATCACTCTGGCTCCCCTGCCGTCCTTCGTCTCTCTGTCCCCCGTCGTCCTCGACTTAAATCTTTAAGTCTAATGGCTGATTGTCAAAACAGCGAAGTAGTAAACATTTGAATGCAGGATTTATACTCGTTGTATTGCTACTTTTGAAAAACGTTGCAAAACGTCTGAATACTTCTTCCACTACTGACTGCAGATGTGTTATATTCATCATGACGATTATATCATATAAAGTCGAGTCATTTATATTTATACAGCCCATCAGTGTCATGTATTCAATCTAAAAGAGCGCTTTGAAGGCTCTCATGTTTTTGGTGGACGATGAAATGAATATATCCGTGTGCAACGAGTCAATGTGAACGTGAGCGTCGTCAAGCATCCAGACAGTTAATGATCGCTCATGTACGTCGTGGCCGGCGAGGCTAGTGCAACCAAAGGAGCGGAGACATCTGTCTTTCAGTCTACATCCCGGACTCCAAAGTGAATTGACAAGCAGCGAGTGCTGTGCACGGGAAGCAGAAATGCACCCTCGCGAGCATGCTTTTCCAATCACAGATACTGTTCTGTGGGCTCGTATCTCGTGCACGCGCCTAGCATGTGAAAAACAATTACAAGAAGCAGTGGTTGGTAAAGAAACTCTTGAATCTTTCAGGTTCCCTTCAAAGCTCATTGAATATGTAGACCTGTATAAAAAGGAAAAGCCCACAAGTAGAATCTAAATGAGAATATAAGACATAAAATAGTGCAAGTAATAATTAAACATAAGTCTGACTAATTATACGCCATACATTGGACAAGTTTAAAAGAAAAAAAACAGGAGAGCTGAAAGTGACCTCATTTTTTGGAAGTGTGAACATAGTTCAAAACTGTGAACTTTGAATGTGAAATACTTCATTTTAATGTGTGAACTGCACTGAGCCATCTCTTGTGAAGTGTGAACTTGCACAACACTGAGCCCGATATCTAATACCACAAATGTGCCTCAAGGGGCTTTACAATCCACAACATGCTCCATCATCCCACCCTAGATTTGGATAAATCGAATGCAGAGATGACCCTGTGATTGTGCAAATCTATTCTTTAGGATCTATTATAGTCATCACTATTATAATCATCATAACAACCAGCATCATTGTCATCATCGCGCTGATATTTTATTTCATCACGGAATAAATGGTAAAACAGAGATGTTTGGTGCGTTATGGTAGAAAATGTGTTTTTGTGTTTGTGATCGTTTCATCGTCACGTTAATGCTTCTAGACTACAGTGTCATTTGTGGTCGCTGCACTTCGGAAAGGAGTCAGACAAAGGACGATGAAGAAACAACGGCTCTGAGGAGGAGGGGGAGACGAGGAGAGGGGGGACGAAGAGAGCGGAGAGGAGAGAGGGGATGAGAAGAGGGGGGACGAGAAGAGGGGGGATGAGAAGAGAGGAGAGGAGAGGAGAGAGGAGAGGAGAGGAGAGGAGAGGAGAGGAGAGCGGGGATGAGGAAAGGGGAAAGGAGAGGAGGGACGAGGAGAGGGGGGATGAGGAGAGAGGAGAGGAGAGGGGGGAGACGAGGAGAGGGGGGATGAAGAGAGCGGAGAGGAGAG
>CALSBV010010223.1:2550054-2567578 GCA_943590825.1 Bovichtus diacanthus | reverse complement strand
GTGTCTGTGCGAGTGACTGCTCTGTAAAGTGCACTCACATATTCCAACAATGGAAGGAAAACAATCCCACAATGCAATGTTTCACATCTCATAGACGTGAAAACGACCCGCCCCTACACCATCAGCGATGATGCGTGATGACGATGAGAATCTGAACGCTCAAGTCACTGCTCACATATCAAATACACGAGTGTATATTGTAATATTGAGTAACGTTATCGCACATTTCTTTAGCTCCGTTTCTTTGGGATTTACCACCTTCTGACGTCTCTATAGCAGCTAAATGCTGCACTATGGTCTGTAAGTGTACGCCGGGTTTTTAAAAGCTTTTTCTCTGAACACAGCGGCCAAAAACGACACCATGAGGCAGAGAGAGAGAGCACAAAAAGTAAAGGTGACAGTGATCTGAAGCTCACTATCAAGCACGTAAAGCCGAGGGGAGCTGCACATTCTAGTTTATGGAGAAACCACCACATAGTTAATATAAATCAATTATATCCACTTTAACATTTAGTGTTCCCAGATATACAGTATTATATATTTACTTTGTTCATTTATTTACAGTGTACACCAGCAGGGAGCTGCATAATGAAGTCGTAAGGATGGATGCAACTGAAAAAATGTAAAGGAATGAGCAAATAGAGCTGGGGGGGAATTAAGAATTTATTTGTTATTTTAGTTGTTTACCGTCTCTAATGTCAACAAAATGATGAAAAAATGTGGCTGAGAAGAGGAATACAGAAAGTAGTTCATCTGATGAAACATTTTCCTCCACAAGCCTGCACACACTGAAGTATTCAATGCATCCTAACATGTTAGAAATCACACAAAAAAAAAAAAAAAAAAAGAAGAAGTTTGATGCGCAGAAATAATGACACCACAGCAATGTCTCCCGACGTGTATTAATCCTATGATGTGGCTTCATGAGCTTTCTCCACCTCTGGAATGTGACACAGGCCGATACAAGACCAACTTCACGGCCAGACTTCGATTGTTTCTCTTCGTGAGCAAATACCGACATGAGAGCAAATCTCAACAGACACGTGTCAATCACGTCGCTCTCGGCTGTCAGCCACGTTCCTACCGTTTGAACGAGAGCGGAGGAGACAGTCAAAAAAAGCTCCAAGAAGATGAAATCTACACCTAAATATAGAGACGTCTGACATCGCTGCAGATTGTGAAGGGACACACGTCTTGTAGCTAAAAGGTCACCGTTAGTGTCAAGCTAAAATGCCCATGTGTACAAACACTTGACCTCCTCTTCCTCACTCGCTGTCAGATTTATTTTCTGTCGGCAGCAAAATGTAAATCGGGGAGTTTATCTGTCAGGCAGGCAGATATGGTTGCCTGTTTGATTCTTTCTTTTTTTGGTCAAAAATGAATTCAGACAGGCTTAAAGTTAGGGTGGCGAAGGTATTTTAGAAGCATTTGATGGTATATTTGTTGAAATACTGTGTCGCAGGACTGTAATGATGCGCGCGCTCTGCCGTGTCGTCCACGAGATGCTAGCTGACAGCTGTGCGCACCAACAAACGCCATGTTTGTTGCTCACGATCATTATGATAATGTTGGGCGCCTGAAGTGACGGGTTAGCAGTGTTGCCAACTTGGCGACTTTCCCGCTGGATTTAGCCACTTCTGGAGCTCGTGCTGCTTCACTCGGAGGAGAGTTGGCAACATTAGGCTGTTTTTGTTTTGGATCATTATGAAAATATAGCTACACTTGCTGTTACGTACCAGAAAACACTTTCTCCATACAAGAGATCATGAGATGAGCTCAAAGTGCTGAACCAACATCCCTCTTAGCTACACCAGCGACAGAGCGTACTCGCATGATGAAGTGCATGTTAAATAAAGACTGGGATGTGTCTGCGCCATCACAATACTTGAAGAGCGCGCTCTGCTCCTCTGACACAAAAAAAACGAGGACCCTTTCCCACCCCGCCCCCGTTCTTCCCGTCACACAGAGGGAGTAATCACCCTCTGGCCCTTCATCCCTCTCAATAACATCCTCATGGTCAATCTGCCGGACTGAGAAATACCCCCCTCCCCCTCCAGATTACAACCCCGGTCGGGATTAGGTTTTCAACAGTGGCAGGACTCGTGTTGTGCGCACACACACATAACACACAGGCTAAAAACAACCAACCCAAAAACATCTTCTCCCCTCCTAGCGTGCCGCCAAGGCCCAAGATTTAGGGCTTTTTGTAGCAAATTGGATAAAGAAATACAGAAAAAAACTCCAATAGAAATGAAAATTGCAGCGTCAATCCAAAAACTCAGCACAGTTCACTCAGTAACTAGTGACTGTGTATATTATGCTGTGCATTTAAAATGTAGAAATGTTATTTTACTATATTATTTAGTTTCACAACTAAATTAGTTAAAAATATATGTTTTTTAAAACAGGTTGACTAAATAAAATAATGTAGAATCAGCTAATTCTTTATTTGCTACAAGTCTATCTAGTAATTATCGTATTTACATTTAGACATTTCTTACATTTAAATCTCATTTATAAAAGGTATGGTTTTATAATTTTATCACAAAATAATGCATTTTGTTGGACATAATACACATTACAAATCCAGCCTGAAAAGATAAATGTTGTGGGGAAACTCCCCATCTATAATGAGCGATCCCAGAGGGATTAAAGAAGTCTGCATAGACGTCACTATTTTTCCAAATAAGAATGAAACCCACACTTCCACAATAGCTTGATAAGCCTGTGACGTTACTACAAACTGTGGTTTACACACGGCGAACGCATTATGTGCAGATGTTTTGTAGCAGCGTCTCTAATCCCGACACAAAAGGCAACAGGGAGACAGAAACAGATAATCCCGTTTCTCCTCCTGGAGCTGCAGTTTGGGGAAGAAAAAAAACAGACAATCAAAGCAGGAAATACAGCAACAACCTTCAACTTCAGATTACAAATGTTTCATTCACCAGTTCACTCGATACACCCGTGCTCTTTTGGCAGGGGAGTGGGTTGATGGGGGGGGTTACTCAAATATGATGTTTCCTGTGTTCCTTGTTTAAAAATTGAATTTAAATAGTTTACCAAGTTATTCTTGTTTTAATAGTCCAGACCAGTGGTGGAATAAGTGTACAGATAATTTGTTTACGTTAAAAGTGCCAGTACAATGATGTAAAAAATACTCCACTACACGTCCTCCATTCAGTAAAAGTACACGCGTGGAGTGGAGATGTCTTTTTTAAGTCTTTTTGTAACGTTTTTCCATTTGGATTTGGGCACACAAGCAGTGCAAAATGTTTGCATTAGTATATATTGCATAAAATACTCTATGATACACGTGGCATTTTGTTTACGTGCCACACAGAGTTCTTGAGGTGAACACACAAGCTGTTTTGTGTGTTCAATTCAAATGCAGTGGAAAGCACACACACTGGTTTAAAGTGGCACTGTGCAGGTCAGGGTTTTGAGCGCTCAGTGTGAACCAAAATACTTTTCAGGAACCTGGATCAGCCATTAAAGCACATACAACCAGCTAAAACCTAAGCTTGTGGGATTCCGGCTGGCTTATGGAAGGATCATGTTGTCTGCATTAGTCGCAAGGAAAAAAGCAATAAAGAAGGAAAAAAAAAAAAAAAAAAAGAACTCGGGACACCAAGCTCATACAAAACACAGTTTATTCAGTGTCTAGGTCCAAGTACCAACAGACCCCATACAAAAGAAAAAAAAAAAAAAAAGAAAAAACAAACAAATGCTACAAACTTCCAAAGAACAAAGATAACTTCCATCTACACAAAACTTCTCCTTAAAAATACATTACCATTAACACAAAAAAAACGTATCGATTAAAGATAATATGTGTTAGGGGATTCCCGTCATATTTAAGTGATATTACATAACAAGCTTGGTAAGATGTTGAATGGGCAAGGAGGGCACGGTGAATGGGAGCGAGAGTGAACGACCGTACGCGTTTTCTTTTTCCAACATACGAAAAGGGGTAACAGTCAGTGATGCAGCAGTCACGTGGGCGGAAAAAGAGGCGATACAAAGAAAGGAAATGGGAACGAGAGGTAGCGAAGGGATGCGCAGAGAGGTAGCAGAGAGCGAGAGGAAGATTTCTAAAAAGAGGTAGCTAGCGGATGGACGAGGAAGAGGTAGCAGAGATACTAACAGTGCTAGCAAAGGAGGAGAGGAGTGGTTTGAGTCCAGACTTCACATTAAAACGACTTTATTTGAGCTTATCATCAACCTGTGTCGACTGAAGAAAGATGCAGCGCGCCATGTTGAGCAGAGTGAGCGGGAGAGTAAAGCCACTCCAGTTCAGATCACTAATTTTCCTATTGGCTCTTTTTTTTTTTCTATTTCATGTTAAACTTGAAAGATTTAAATGAATGGAAAATGTAAAAAAAAAAGTTATTTCCTGTCCGCGTTTCTTTTATATTGGTGTTGGGCTGAAAACAATTGATTGATCTTCCAAAACCATCTCGTCACACGGCCCGAAAATCAGAAAAACTGAAAATCGAAATAATTCATTACCAAGCCAAATAAACCAAATATCTGCTGGTTCCAGCTTTAAAACTCAGGACTTAATACGTTTTTAAAGAAAAGAAAAAGGTCTGATTATTTTCTCAATGAATAAGTCAGACGGAGAAGATGTGCCTCTTACAAACCCCTGAAGTCTTTAAATATAGAGTCCGACCAACAGTCTGAAAATATTCAGTTTAACATCATACAGGACAGAAAATCAGCAAATATTCACATCTGAAAAAACTAGAACCACAGATGTTTGATATTTTTTGCGAGAAAAATGTCCGAAAATAAAATCGGGGATTCATTTTTAAATTGTTTTGTCGATCCACTAATCGATTTCAGCTCGATTAATAAACATTCGGTGGTTGTTCTCGTTGTTTATGCAGCTTTTTATTTACTAAAAGAAAAATCACAGGACATGGAATTTGCGGACTAAACTGTGACATCATATTTGCTTGTTGCTAGCGCCGTATTTTTCAGTGTGGCGACCACCAATATGTAGATACACAGGAATGAGGATATTGCTTAGTGGCTAGTGACCAAAAGCAAAAATGGGTGTGTGTGAGAGAGGCGGGGTTAGCGAGGTAGGCAGCATTAGGCGTTGGATAATTGTGAGCAGAGGATGAGAGGGTGGGGGGGTTTAATAGCTACAGTATCAGCACCTAAGAAACATCTAGAAGCCCACCGCGCTGAGGAAGAGCGTCATTCATGTTCTGATGTTTCAGTCGAGCCGCATCACAGCGTCTCCCTCTCTGTAAAGGCTGTGTGAAGGTCAGCAGGAGATTATATGTATGTGTTTTTGCACGCGTGTGTGTGGGAGGGGTCCAGTGCTTTGTGGCAGGGTCTGACCAAGTCGGTGTGCACGCAGCCTCCAGTGTGAGCCTCAGCTAAGCTTACATTTCTGTGTGTGTGTGTTACAGTGCTGTTGGGCAGACGGAGGAATGATGTTTAGCTATCTGTCGTTCCTCTAAAAGGTCTGACTGAGCCTCAGTTTGTGTCTAATGAGATCTGAGACTTTTGCTTTTAATGTTTAAAAGAAAAGTCTGGTGATGTTGTATTTATTCCTTATTGTCAACAAATCCAGTCAAAGAGCCAAAACCAACCGTGAATTGATTCCTCAGAGCTCTATTGTTGTCCAAAATCAATTTAAAAAAACATCAGTGGGCCACATTTTTACACTGGGTGTTCCTTCGTTACCATGAACACACATTTATTTTGAGTAAATCCCACACTAAAGCACCAAAAGTTGAATAATCTGCCACTAAAAGAGTCCCCAACAAAGGCTTGTTTGACTCCCGTTTGAGTAACATTTGCTAAAAACGAAAGGCCTGCTGTTCAGGAAATGACTTGAGCCGTAAAAAATAAAATCAAACTATACGTTTCGGGCAGATTTATAAAGATTTACATCTTCAGCAGCAACCATTGAGATTTGGGTTGCGAGCCACAGGCCCGAGTAGGAAAGTCAGAAAGTAAAAAGAGATGGACTTTGATGGTTTTGGTCTTTTAATGGGAGTTGTTGAAAATGAATTCAGTCGGTTTCTGTCAAAAATGAGACAAACAATGCATTTTTGGCAGATCACCTCCAGACTCCACCCTGTTGTGACGAGTTCCAGTTGTCATCTTTGTTTGGGTCAAGGAACGGACACGTACCTTGTCAAACAGATTAGAAAACTATTTCATTTTTAGACTTTAGGGTTTGTTTTTTATAGACAGAAGGGACTAGAAAATGTCCTGAAAAACACGTTACGTTTTGTTTTCCATCGACCTGCCTCGTTCACCCAATTTGTATTTTGCCTAAAGAGTAAATTATTTCTGTAGCTCAACACATTAATGCAAAAGTCTCAAATGAAAAAGCAATAATTACTGAAGAGACACAAACTTTGGTCACAGGAGGCAGATGAGTGAAGCTGCCATGAAACACCCACATAAACCACACACACACACACACACTCACACAGAACTACAGTGTATCCTTTAAAGAGGAGTGAGAGGTAGATACTCGACAAGACAAGAGCGAGGGCAGACTGGGTCCCCTCTGTGTGCGAGTGTGTGTTTTATTCATATCATTATGTGAACACCCTGCTAAGCCTTGTGTGTGTGTTACAGCTCAGGTTGCTCAGCACACACGCACGCCCACACACACACCCCTGCATGTTTCTCTCTAGCCCCCCTAGTGTTTGGTTTGCAGAAAGAGGCACCAGACACGAAGAGGTGTGCGCGTTTGTGTGTTAAAGAGACGGGAGGGGGGGGTTACAGTGTTATTTAAAACAGTAATGGAAAGAGAAAAAAGGTAAGACAGAATGTTTTTTTTTTTTTTTTTATCTGATCTCTTTCCTTGTTTTGTTTTCTGTACACAGTCACTCTCTCCAGAACCCATCCGGCCCAACAGAGCAGAAAACAGTGTTTATTACTAGACTACCCTTCCACTGTGCCCTGAGAGGAAGTCTGGATGTGTGAGTGGAAAATTGGGTTACCTTTGCCACTGAACCCTCTCTGTGTGTGTGTGTGTGTCTGTCCTGTGATTTAAGTTTATGGTAGTTTTGAGTATTGAGGGGAAATATGCAGAGCCAGTAGCAAAGGCCATTAAAAAGGTGTTTCGAAATAGAGTTAGTTCTGTGTGTGTGCTTATGTGTGTGTGTGTGTGTGTGTGTGTGTGTGTGTGTGAGAGTAGGTCTTAGTTGTCAGCCACTCGTCCACTCGCGGGCGCTGGAGGACCCACAGGAACTGGAGGTACCGCTTCAGGCTGTGCAGGTTGTGGGCCAGGGTCTGGAAAGAGGAAAGATGCTGCTTTTAGAGCGAGAAAGAAGCGCTTCATAAAAAGGAAAAATCCATGGGGGCTAGTTTCCACCAAGGGGGTCTGAAAGTTTTCCAATTTTATATTCTTGGATAACAATAAACAGGAGGTTATCCAGCAATTTCATGTTGATACGTTGGTTAAGGATAGGTGAACTCCCCCTACATTATTCTTAGTGTCTATGAGCAAATCACAACTACAGTACAGATGGAAAAGAAAAGAATAAGCCTCAAAAGAAAATAGATAATTTATGCTTCATCTACAAAGCTGTCTGCTGCTGCCTGATTTCAGCTGCTGATTGGCTGCTCACTCAACAAGGCTGGAGAAACAAATGCAAACTACAGGCTTGTTGTGCGATAACAACACAAACGTTTATCTGCAGCTGACATTCAAAGTAAATACCAGCTGTCGGCTCCTGGGTCACAATAATATTTAGATTCACAGAAAGTTGTTTGTGGTGTAAATACTAGATTCTAAATCCCACGTATTAAAGAATACTGGTTTTGGTGAATTAAATTGTGTATCTCTATAAAAAGCCTCTTAAAACTCATGTACACAAACATACAAGATTATACATGTAAACATACACACTAAACAAACACAATGAGAAAGTGTGGCAGAAGGAGATTTGTACTCACACATGCCGTTGGGAGCTCCAGGGTGGCGTGGGGGCATCATGGGAGGCATGCCGCCAGGAGGGGGGCCGGCTGAGGGCGGGACGGGCATCATACGTCCCGGCATTGGCTGGCCTGGTCCCATCGGTCCTGTAGTGTAGAAAATATAGCAGGGACAATTCAGAAGTGTGGAGAATTTGTGCAGAGGACAAATTTCAAGTCTGTCTCGTCTCCCATGTGTACATTAAAAAGGGTTTTTGTTCGCTGTAATTGTTTCTCCTCTCGATACTGGTCACAAAGAGATCCCCTCGTGTATCTTTATGAAAGTATTTTCAATGTAAGAGATGGAGCACAACATCCACAGCGCTCTGGTTTCGTGTAGCTGAAGCTTAAATGATGCTGCAGCAGTCTGAGTTAGTTAAATCAAGTGCAACAGTACAACCTTCCCTCTGTGTTAACATCCCTCCACTGTGGCTCAGCAAGGAAACACGTCACATGATACTAGACACAACGATTGTCAAATCATCCATTAGTCGAGCAACAGAAAAATGATGGCAACTATTTTTAAAGATCCATCAATTGTCAAGGCATTTTTTCATGCAAAAGTGGCAGAAAATGCCTTTTTTAGCCTCTCAAATATTGAGATTTTCTGTTTTATGTCATATTAAACTGAAAATCGTTGGGTTTTGGACTGACAAGAAACTTTGAGAAACTGGGATGGACATTTCCCTCTATTCTTTATATAACAAACTATTAATCTATAAATATAAATAAAATAATCAGAAGATTAAATCGATAGTGAAAATAATCGTTAGCTGCAGCCCTAGATAGATAGTAGATACCCACTTGATTTGTCTAACAGACAGCTGAAGCCTCATATCAGCTCAGTTGAACCTCACAATACATTTTTACACACATTAAGGACTCTGGATTTTGTTCCCCATCACTTACATTCAAATCGCCTAAAGAAGGGATCTCTTCTCAGAGGGAACAATCAGCACCTGTTCTGTGTTTCTGTCTCTCACCGGTCTGTCCTGGGTGGTTAGGGGCCATGGGGTGGTGACCCATCGAGGGGTAGCCGTGGTGCATGACAGCACCAGGTGGGGCAACTCCGTGGTGGGGCACTGGTGCTCCGTGGTGTGGTGGGGGCCCTCCAGGGTGCATGCCTGATGGAGGGGGCCCGGAGTGGGGTCCAGATCCAGGAGCCTGTCCCTGTCCTTGAGCCTGGGCAGCAGCGGCAGCCGCAGCAGCCGCTTGCTGCTCCATCTGCTGCCTCGCCTTCATCTCGGCGTATTTGAGCTGCTCCATGTGGAACGCCTGACGCTCGGTGAGCAGCTGCTGTCGCTGAAGCTCCAACTGCGAAAAAAGAGATGGAGGAAACGCCAAGAAAGATGATTAAATGAAGAGGATTGTTATGACCAACACCAAAAATGACATTCAGCTCCCCGCTAATTGCTGGTGGGTGAGTCAAGTAAATTTTTATTTACATAGCCCAATTTCACAAATCACAAATTAGCCTCAAGGCGCTGTACAATCTGTAGAATATAAAACCATCTGTCCTTAGACCCCCGATTCAGATAAGGAAAAAAACTAAAAATTGAAGAAACTATAACGGAGAATGAGAAACTGAGGAGGGATCCATAACCAAGGATGGATAGACATGCAATAGATGTTGTGTGCAAAGAAACAGTACAGACAATCAGGAGAACAAAGTTATAGATAAATTGTAATTGTAGGGCGTTGAAGAGCAGTTGATCTCAGGATAAGAGTTCATGAGAGGGTCACTGGGATTCCTTAGCCAAATGAAAGTTTAATTAAGACCATGAACATTATTTCACTTCATTACAGCTTGTAGAAGAAAGTTTGAGGTTTCCTATGACCTACTGTTATCTTTAATGATCTCAGAAAGTCGACATATAAAACCAAAAGTATCTGCATAGCTGGATAAACTAGGGCCAAGTGGAAAAATATGTCTTTTAGTTATTTAAATGAATCGAGTATGTCTTTTAAAAAAAAAACTTACATTCTTATAAAGATCCTCTTTTTGGCTTTATAAAGCTCAAAGACAATATTCTACAAGAGGACGAGAGAGCAGCACATTTGTAACCTTCAGTGGCAGATTTCTCTCCAGTCTTTGGAAAGCTTATGTAAACCAGAGTCCTTTTCATGCACTATTTACAGCTGTGAAACTGGGCTACGCTCCCGATGCCTCCACTGCGAAAACACAGTTTTACACTCTCACTGGC
The DNA here is from genome assembly GCA_943590825.1 of Bovichtus diacanthus. Taxonomy (NCBI): domain Eukaryota; kingdom Metazoa; phylum Chordata; class Actinopteri; order Perciformes; family Bovichtidae; genus Bovichtus; species Bovichtus diacanthus. The sequence goes on along the minus strand of CALSBV010010223.1, from coordinate 2,557,418 downwards.
GTCTCCAGGGATTATCCAGCGGCAGGACACACACACAGAGCTGAGGGCTATTCATTTGCCCTGAAGAGGCAGGTAACAGTTTCACTTGGCTGACTATAAAGCCGCTTTGTTCTGGAAAATGTTTTATTCTCAATTCAGCTTCTTCACAAAGAAGTAATTCTGTGTCTCCTCTTTAGTCTCTGTGGAGGAAGTGGGAAGCAACTTGTTCAGTGGCCAACATTGAACTCCAAATATGTACTTGCCACTTATTTAAATATAGCAACAACAGAAGAAGGACTGTGTGACACTGGGTCATTATTGGATGATTTAATTAACATTTCTTTATTTTTTTTCATGTCGATTGCAATAGGCATAAACAACTGCCGTCTTTCTTTGCAGGAATGAGTTTCATTCTAAAATGATCAAACCATCATTTTTAAAAACTCTAGGTTAGTACTTTGCTAACGAACAAGAAAGTGAAAGACTTCTCTTGTGTGGCTCCTCTTCTCCGGAGAAATTATGTAACCGAATGTGTCAATCAATGCCCAAAAAATACCCTAGTTCAGCTTTAATGCAGATCATATCAATAATCTAAATTGACCAATGTCAAGTCCCTTATGGTACTTAAGAAAAATAAGATGTAAAATTAAGCAGATTACAGCTGTTATTCTAATATGTGTCATACATACTTAATTAACACTTCATGTGTCATGCTGCTCATCTAGCTTAACGAGACTGTCTCCACCTTCTCAGCAGACAAAAGATGATTTTTCTGTTCCAGTTGTGTTTACTTGCAAATGTTAAAGTTAAATTAAATTATATTATATGAAAGTACTATATATATAGATTTTTTTTTTATTTCCTTTCTTCACATTTACACTTTAGTGAGTGGGTGTGACTTCAGCCTGCCGGATGGGCCTCTTCTAACAGATCTCCTTCATTATTAATAACCATAGCTGAGAGCCCTTACTGAGTGTGTAGAGGTGAAATGTTAATGCTGGAACTAATGCAGTTGAGCAAAAAGGTCAATGTTGGCCAATAACATCCTCATCAACCCCCCATCAACTTCACTCAAAAAAGTAGGACAGCTTCTCTTTGACTTACAGCCTCTTTCTCTCGGTCCATGATGGTCTCCAGCTCCTCAAAGTGCCTCAGCTTGATCTCCAGCTTCTTCATCTGGGTCTCCACCAGCAGAGCCACCAGGGACTTGATCTTCCTCTCCTCCACTGCAGCCAAGTGCTGAGAGGATGAAGAAAGCGGGGACACAGACAAACGATAAATATCTGATCAATGTCCAATACTGAGATAATTATTACAGCATCAAGATATCCTGTGCTCAAGTTTAGCTCATTCTGCAGTTATTTTGTGACAAGAATTTGATTGAATTTACTGTTGATTAACCACTTTGTTTACATATTTCCCACAGTTTACAGACTGTCCAACAATCCCCAGAAAAAATGTAATATTCCAACATATAGTTTGAGAATGTGCGCAGTACACATAAAAGGAGGACAAAACACCAATAAGAGCAGAATGAGAGTCTGTCTTCTGCATGCTTGTCTATTGTAGCTATAATACATAAACTCGACAGGATCAAACCAATCCAAAATACAACCCAGATGAACATTGGGAAGATGAGACTTGCTAAACTGTGCGTTTGCTATATTAGCTGTAGTCTCACCTTGGCCTTGGTGGCAGCTGATGCCAGGGCAGCAGCGGCCGCAGTGGCTATGTTACCCTCTCCGATGTCGTGCTCCAGTTTCTTCCTCTTCTCATCTCCCTCCTCTGTAACTGCCTTCTCCTCCTTCTCCTTCTCCTGCTCCGAGGACGACGTCTCCATCGCCTCCTCTTTTTCTTTGTCTGACAGGGACGGAGACAGGAATTGAACTACTAACTACTTTAAACTCTGCATCATCACCCAACAAATATCCCTCTGCACTTTTGTATAGGTGTTTTAAAGGAGAGGTGAAAAGTGTTTTTATACACCGAGGATCTGCTGCTTTTTCTGTGTCAAATGTCGTAGTAAAAAGAATATCTTTGGGTTGTGGATTGTTGGTCGGACAAATAAGGAATTTTATAACGTCACCTTGGCTTTACAAAATGTTCTACTACTTTGATTTTACAAACCAACGGGACAAATTGCTTGAGAAAGAATTATCTGTAGATTGAAGATGAAATAGTTAGTCGCAGGCTTAATTAGGAGCTAATTGCTCATCAGATGTTCTAGTTGTGAGCTTGTGAACTAGAAGTGTGTGAAACATTTTTTCCTGAATCTCAGCGTTACCTGCTGGAGCCGTCTTGGCCTCCCCTCCCTCCTCGTTCTCCTCCTCACGCTCCGACGACTCGGATCCCTCCTTCTTCACCTTGTCTGTGGCCTCTGTCTTGTCACTCTTCTCCGCAGACTCGCTGGGCTTCTCTGCCTCGTCCTTCAACTCCGCCTGAAGGATGAGGACACAGACGCACAGCGATAAGTGACCCGTGCTAATGCCACAGGAACAAAGGGCCTATATTAAAAGTCTTTAAGATCTGACTTGGCATTGAGCAAAACAAAAAAAATTTAATAAAAAAAAAAAAGCAACATACCAAAGATGGCCGAAAAGTGACAAATGGCCAAGATACAGTATCAAAGAACAACGACAGGTTAACATAGCTGGTAAATGCTGTAAGGCTCAGGGTAAATGGAATAATGAGTTGTATCATGGCCCTATCCACTTTTCGGGGGACAATCACTGATTTGGACAGTGTTTGAAACTGGTTAATGGATGCTAATGAGGAAGTCATCAGCCAACAAGCTGCCCAGCAGAGCGGGGACAATGTGGACGTAAAAAGAACATTCAGCCATTGGGCCTTTCCAAACCAAGAGAAATCAAATATAGATGAGTGGAAAATTTACTTTAAACACCAAAGCGGGAGAGAGGAACCGTGTTAAAATGGGATTTGCTTGAGGAAGTTTTTTACTTTATATTTTGGGCAGGTTTTTAAAGATTTATATCCAAGATATGGGCTGAGTGCCACAGATAGGGTGGAAAAGTCTAAGAAAGTGCTTAGAAACAGACTAATGCATTGTTAGTTTTAGTCTTCACGTGGGATTTGGTGACAATAAGGAAAATACTATTTATTGCCAGCTTTGTCCATTTATTAGCAGAGGTCTCTTATTATACCACTCATTTGCAAATGCAAACCAAAACACAGGTTTTCCTTGATATAGGATTCATGAAGAAATAGAGAAGGTGGTCTTACCTTATCGGCCTGCTGGGAGTCTGTGTCTGTGTCTACCTTCTCTGCCTCTGGGGTTTCTGCAAGTGACAAGTGTAGTGGAGAAATTAGCATCATGTCAGACTAAAACTGATCAAGATGGTTCAGATTGTTGTGTTGCAACCTAAATTCTTATTGTTTGTCCCCTAATGAATTCTTTATGCTGGCAAAAACCAAGAAACAGGGTGTGATTGCATTCATGCATGCATAATGAAATAAATTACAGAATGAATCCAATACATGCAACACTTGTGATACGACGCACACCAAGAAAAACTAGTGTTTGAGTGAAGAAACTCAGGACAGTAAATTAAGGTCAGAAGCATTTCAAGAGAGCAAGAAAGGTTGTGAAGTGTGTGCGAGCGTTTGCACACACACGCACAGAGATGAATACATGTGTACGGTTGAGTGTTAAACTATGTCACGGGTGCACTTGAGCGTGTGTTAAGGGTTTGAATATTGATTGTGTGATGTGTGTGATGGTCGACTGCTTTAGGCCAGGCGAGGCACTCAACACATTTAAGCTTATCGATTGCGACTGTGGCTCAGGAGGGCATTAATTCAGGTTTAACAAATGCTTGGTGTGTGTGTGGGTAGGGGAGAGGAAGAAATGATCAAAAGTGAAAGAGAGAGTGAAATATTTCAAGAAAGCAGTGAGCAAAATAGAGAGAGAGAGCGAAAGATAAGCACATGGTTGTCTGTGATGACCCAGTTTTTTGCTCGACCCCCCTCCCCCTCCCCCTCCCCATCTGCCACTGTTGTTTTAATCCACTGGTGCGAACACACACCAATATTTCTGTATTGCTCACCCCCTGCTGGTAAATACTGACAAGTGTATCGCCTACAAATGTCAGGACCGACTAATCATCTTCAATCATATTCAGGCGAAGAAAAACAGTCATGTTTATTCAAAGATGGAGGAAAAACCAAGGATGCGAATGCGTTTTCCACACAAACGCAAATCAAACAGGCCTCTCCCTGCCCAATAGCTGGCAGTGATAATGCTACTATCTGCTGCCCTCCAGTGGCTACAGTACATAAATACTATCTAATCTGTGAATCAAATCAAATCAATAAAGTTCTATCTTATCTTATTACAGGTTATAAAACAAGCAACAAACTCCTGCTTCTATTTTCACACATGGTCTTTCCTTTCTGATCCGGAGAGTTTCACCAGCGACTTCGGCTCCTGTTTCTATCCCTCTTCATGTTCTACTCACCAGTCTTTTCTGGTTCCTCAGGGGCGGTGCCAGCGATGCCACTACTCTCCAGGCCGAAGGCGGGGTCCACCTTTCCTGTGCTCCTGGCCGCCTCCTGCACTTTCTTCACGTGAGCCTCCACCAACTCAGCCGGCACCTCTTCACGCACACGGGAGAACTCCTCTGCAGACAGAGAGGGCATTTATTAATTTACAATTCAAAGCCGACTTTAATCAGACACTCATCATTAATATGGGTACGTTACTAAATTTAATTTTGCATTTGTAAGACCTCATTACTTTATCTATTTAAGATTGTTTTTAGATATTTATTACCAAGTTTACAGCCTTGGACTTTTGTTTTATTAACAGTGGGGTTTTTTCTTTCTTTCAATTGTGTGTGTGTCTATTGATTTAAATCGGCTGCTGCATACAATTACCAAAATTGTAGTTGCACAAAGCTGGAAGAAGGTATTGAGCCTGTTTTTCTAGATTCATTTCACACATTTACAGGGTTTCTTACATGTTGCTGCAAATGTAAGAAAGGAAGAGTAGACCTGACATTTATCGTAAAAAATATATTTATCATCGTGAAACATTAGCCTATATGATCCAATATTAAAGATTTCAAAGATGTGACTCTGCAGTTGTATTATCCTCCCGTCAGTTCTCACCTAGGGCAGCCCTGGCAGCTGCAGACGCCACTCTGGGGTCGACCACAGAGGCTAAGAAGGCTACTGTGCTCATGACGGGGTTTCCAGACTGGCTGAAGGGAATGGGCTGGTAGGCCAGAGGGCCCAGGGAGGCCTCAGTGCTCTCCATGTATGGATCCTCAATGGGCAGCCGCAGGAAGTGCAGGATACACTCGTCCTGGGTGCGTGAACCGATGTGCTCCGACACTTTGTTCCAGTCGTCTTTGAACATCTCCAGGGCCTGGAAGAGGTGCGGACAACAAATATACAAGTCTTAGTCATAATATCTTGTCAGTGTGCAATATTCATAGGGAGTATGCAGGGTCATAAAAGCACCTAAAGAGTGGGAGGACAGAAGTACAGCTTAAAAGAGTGGTAAGGTGAGAGATGATGAAGGAGGTTGACTGTATGCACTGTGGACGGGAGGGTTATGTAAATGTAAAGGTAAGAAGAGAAAGAAAGTTCAATTGAGACTCACCTCCAGCAGCAGCAGAGTCTCCTGCTCAGTCCAATCCCTGGTGGAGTTAACAATTTTACCCTGTAGGGAACACAAATAATCACATAAGAGATACTAGGACAAGAGGATTGTGTATTGGCAGTATATTAAGGACAATAGCAAAGAGGTTATTCATCCACTTTTGCCTGTAGCTTCCAATAAAAGTGAAAAAGTATATGTATTTATTTTCTTTTTAAGGCTATTTTACAGGTGTATTACCGTAACCGTTTCCCTCTTCACTCACTATTTAGAACTCCTAAGAAATTATCTCACCACCATTTTAAGATAAGTAAAATTATAAATGGAAAACATATTACAGGTTAAGTGAGTTGTTTGCTGACCTTGAGGTTTTTCTTGTTGTAGAGGTCGGTGCGGAGGCCGAAGTTCTGCAGGTCGATGGACTTTTCTTTGCCTTTGTCTGCGAAGTTGGGCATTGGCTGTTGAGGGGGAATCTAGAGGGATGAAACACAGCACATGAGCCACAACGTTGAAGAAGGACTGTTTTAGTGCCTGTAGACACCTTTAAAGCAATCTTACAGTGTTTTGGAAATTAAGCTTATAACGCAAGCAGTAGAAAAAGATGGATTCCAGAGAACGAGATGCTACATTACAGTGAAGCTGCGATTCTCATTTGTGCTCTTCATTTTCCTTCCTCCAATGTTACAAACTCCTTTCTTCCGTCTATCACTTTGTATTGTATATTTTAGTTAGCCTTACCGGTGGGGGTCTGTGGTTCAGGGGCATGAGGCCAGATGGTGTGTCAGCCAGCACGGTGAAGTGGGGTGTGGGTGGGGGGCCCATTGGCAATGGCCGACTCTCAGAGTCCACCTGGTAGTTCACCAAACCCCACTGCTCCAAGAAAGCATGAACCCTGGATACAAAAGAAAATAAAAGCATATTAAATGTTATTTCCGTCTCTTTTGAAAGAAATGTCCAGTTTATTTAAATGTATTCATAAAAAGTAAATGCAATAGTGATTTTTTTCAGCTCACTACATGCCTACTAGTCCTAGACATCACATTTCTCTGGGATTATCTTTGGCTAATATGACAATAGGGCTGCACGATATTAAGAAAATGAGCAAAAATGTTGTTGAATATCACTACAGCAGTATTTCTTGCGATAACTAAACAGCTTTTAAAGTGTACTCAGTTCTGCCTTTCTGCTGATTTTACTATACTGCTAAAATACAACAAATTGCTTGTTGAATACAACGTTTGTTTTTTGAAAAAAGGAAATTATTTCCAACATTCTTTTATTGAACATTGAACAGAAATAATAGATAACTGAACTGATACCATCAATAACTCAAGATTATCTGCATTGTTTCCCCCTTTTGAGTAAGTTCTCCTTCAGATTGTATGTGGGTGGGACAGGGAAAAATTTGGAGCTGTGTTTGTGTATGTACTATAGACATTTAGTTAAATTTAAAACTTTAATAAAAGAACTTTGCTCACCTCATGATGGCACAGACATCCCCGGTCAGGTTCCTGCGACAGGAGGTGGAGGTGAGGTACTCCTGAGGGTTTAGCCGATATGTGTCGATCATGAAGTTACGGTAGGCCAGGAATCTGTGGAAGAACGAGAAGAACCACAGAGAGATGAGCACGACAGGAAACATCACTCTGGGGCTGCAGCAACACATTGTTCAAGAATTAAAAAAATATATTAAACATGTCAGTTGGTTTCATTTAATTTGTAACCGTGTGTGTGTGTGTGTGTGTGTGTGTGTGTGTGTGTGTGT
>CALSBV010010223.1:2527132-2549954 GCA_943590825.1 Bovichtus diacanthus | reverse complement strand
TGTGTGTGTGTGTGTGTGTGTGTGTGTGCGTGCGTGCGTGCGTGCACGTGCATGCAAGCTCACATCTCTGGAGTTTTGGACTTGTTCTTTCCGTTGAAGAACTCGGGCAGGGCTCTTCTCTCAATCTCATGGATGCTAGCAGGAAAGGAAAACAAATAGGAAAAATAATCAGAAATTTTGGTTTGACAATCAATGATTTTAAGTGATGACAAATTAACTGTAACTTCTTGTTATCTGCTATATTACAACCGGTTTAAATTACCTAAAATTCAAAAAGGGGCGTACAGCATTATAACGCATTTTATTCGTGCGAGAGGCCGTAAGTTGTCATTACAGCACAACAGAAAAAAAACAAAAAGAAGCTAAATGTGTAAAAACAAGCAACTTTTGTGCAGTAGTAATGCGTTGATCCTCATATCCCAGCTCTTACCAGTTATAGTCAAACCAAGCGCCGTAGCTGGGGATAATGATGTGGTGAGTCTGTTCAGTCACATTGTCCTCGCTAGCGTCCATCAGTCGGTTGATTTCAGCTTTGCCCTGTTCCTCATCATCCTGCAGGAGACAAAAGATTCAGATACGTCAGCTTCTGAGTGAAACGTATTGAGAGGCACAAAGTGATGCAACATTTTATTTTTACTTTAAAAGAAAAAAGTTTGCTTTCCTGAAATTTTCTCAACATCAAGAAAGTGTTTGCCCGCAAGAACACTAAGCTGATTTTACAGTAATATCTTATGTTGGAATTTTTTTTACATTTTACTGCAGGAAGACTCTACCTCCAACTTTGGAAAACACATCCTCAGTAAAGATGGACATGGGGGTAGAAGGGAAATTAAAAAGGGCTTATGAGAACAAACCAGGGAGTAATAAATATGTTTTTAACCAATTAAAAACACATTGACCGAAAGGTCGTTGTGTGCACATCCTCGGCCATATTTAGGCCAGGTGCAGGACAAAAGATTTAATGAAGGAAAAAAGTCTTCATCAGTCAAATGGCCCAAATGACAAATTGCAAGGTTTATATAAACACCAGAATATATAAATTAAAAAAAACTAAATTAAATGTTTTGTCTATTACATTTTTTATTCTTTTTTTAATTTATTATTCTGTATGGGCTTGTATATATCCTGCATTTTGCTTTCCATGCATATATTTGTTTTATAAGAAATGACTGTGACTGTTTGTCATGATATTGCACCGATAATGTATTTTGTTTATTATCTATCGAGTCCCATCATGAATTATATAAATATACTTTGCTCTTTGCCATGTTGGCCATTTGCAGGATGAAGACCAAGTAGGGTTGAAATGTTGCCTTTTCTCATTACAGATTAAGTGTATGGTTATTTGGTTTGATGAAGACAGAGGAGAAATCAATCATCTTACCTTTCCACCAGACAGCACAGAGTCATCCTCCATGTCATCTGGAAAAAGTTAAAAACACATTTTTGTCAAGATACATCACAAGGGCCGATATACTCATATTTGAAAATGATCTAAAACGGTGTTATTCTTCTGAATTGATGAACTAAACATCAATTCAGTAACAGATGCGTACCCAGGTCGGCCACATTCCCTCCTTTCACCGGAGTATTCTCACTGTCTTTCTTTGAACTCGCTGTGTATAGAAGAAAAGAGAAAAAAAGATACTATTGAAAAGGGTAAAAAAAAAGAAAAAACAAATAGTTCAAAGAGAGTTTAAATCAGCCGTATGTACGGAGGCATTAACGGGCACTCTGGTTTGCAAACGAGGACAATAAAACAGAGAGTGAGAAAGAGTATGTGTGCGTGTGCTGGGGGGGAGACGGGAGATTTTTGTAAAAGTGGGACATCCCAGATGGGACTTGGTCTAAAAGGAGCATTTTGAGTAAGGATTGCGTGTTTGGTTTGTTGGGCTGTTTCCTATTTTGCGTGGATGTTCACGTCATCCTCATGCCCCCAGTGTACGATAACCCCACAGGGAATTACAGAAAACCCACTGTATTTCATTTTTGGCTGATATTAAGTTGGCTGCAGCTAAATGCAACCAGATGTACATTAGACTTTATATATAGGATTATTATTACATTTTCAAGTTATTACTGATATTCACTGCTTTTCTGTTTTATTATCATTGTTAACTAAATATATTTGGTTTTGGACAAAACAAGTGTTGTGAAGACGACATGCTGGGAACTTTTGACTGCATTTCTTAACATGTTTTCTTTACATTTTCTAGATAACCGATGATCAATAATAAAAGTTACTAGTAATCATTCCTACTTTGGCTTTGCAGTGCACATTTCTCCACAATGGATCATGATTGTAATTGCCAGTTCAATACAATTAATAGCACAGCTCTTCTTTGACTGACATTTTAAACAAACGATCATGTAATAGCGAAGTGAATATCAAAGACTATTTTTGCTTGAATTGCCCATCCCTGTCATCAAAAGGGAGTGTCCAGCTTTACTCCACCCTCAGCACGTACCATTCTTGGACACGCTGCCCTCCTCCATGCTGGCACCAGCTGAGGAGTCGTCCATGTCCTTAGTCATGTCCTCCTCAGTGTCCTCCTCTTCGCCTCTGTGGCCCCGTCGCTTCCAGTGAGGCCCTGGGTTGCTAACACCAAAGAGAGAGTAATAAGTCAACACAAATCTGTTATAGGAAACTAGTCAAATATCACAAGATCAAGCATGTAAAAGGTGTTTAGAACAATTTCCTCAAAACATCTTTAGCTGTACAGACCATAAAGCCATCACAGGGTTCCGACACCTTTTCTTAAGTCAAAATCAAGCACTTTTCAAGCATTTAAAAGTGCATTTTCAAGCTTTTCCAGCACCTTCCATGTGTGGTAGATACAGAAATAAATAATTTTAGAGGTTATGGTGTCATTAACAACCAAAGTTATGTTTTGTTACAGCATTCTATAGAAAGGTGACAAGTTAAAAAGGAAAACATAAGAGTTTTTAAGTAGACATGCTATCCTATACAACATACATTTAAAGTTCTTGCACTTCCAAAATCCAAGCCCTTTTCAAACCTTCAAAAACACCATATTAAAATCATGGTGTTTTAAGGATTTCCAAGGATCTCAGCACACATGAATTTACGTGTGTGCTTGGACTTAACATTGTTCTTACTCTGCAATATAATTTATTTTCAGTTTCCAGGGCCTAGACATCTTTGGTAACATTAAAAAGGATACGTCTTGTGATATTCTACATTTTAGCTCTGCCTCCATCCTATAAAAAGCACCAATGAAAGTCCAAAAACTATTAAAAACACATCAAGGAGCCACGCTGTTGCACTGGCTAACATTAATCCATTACCGTGAACATGGCAACTGTAGTTTATTTGGAGTTAATCCCACAAACACTGCCTTGCTGGTGTAAATATTCACAAGAGCATCAAATTATGTGCTACACATTTGCTAAAAACTACAGCACCCAGCTGTTTTAGGCAATTATTAAGCCATGTCGCTATATTTAGTCAACCTTTCGTTAATTTTACAACTTGAATTCTTTGCTCTACCTCTGGCTATAAAAAGGGGAGTATTCAAATTGGCCTCCTTACCCCTTCTTTCCTCCCTTCTTGCGGGATTCGGCAGGTGTGCTGGGCGGCGAGGGTGAGCGCCTCCTCTTCTTGCTGGCTGAGTTGGCCTTGCGCTCCTTGCGATCGGGTGTACGGGAAGACTGATCAGACAAACCCCGTGCAGCGCAGGGAGCGAGGGATGGAGGATGAGAGAAAGAGCCGCAGAATGAGAGGATGGAACGGTTGCACACACAAGGAGGGGAAGCGGTGGGAGAACGACGGCAGGGAGGGGGGGAGGATGCCGTGGTGGTGGAGGAGACGACCAGGGTTCCTGTATGCTGTCCTCTATCTCAAAATAGCTTCTCTTTCACCCAAACTTCCCATTTGATTTGTGCATTGTGGTCAAAGATTTATCTGCCATAAATTATCTTTAGCGGACAAGTCCCCACCTGACTTTTGGAATGACAGATTGTCTTAGTTCTTATAGTAGTTTTATTTGATCACTTACTAGTTTTGGCAACTGCGCACTCTGTAAAACAAATGTAAGTAAAACAAAACTTTGGAATCAACCCGGCTTCTGATTAGCAGCACATTGTGCCAGGCTCAAATTAGGTGTTAACATTGAAACATTTGCATGGTCAGTTAGCTTAATGTTAGTGAAAACTGTGAGGGTACTTCCATGCGGTGTCAGTGAATAGACCAAGACAAAGTGTCATTTTTAAACTAAAACCTAATGTCTTTCCTCTCACATGGCCTCCAATTGCAATCAGATCAAAGCGTTTAGCCTGTGTGGGAAATAATTTGTGGCTTATAAACCTACTTTACCGGCTTTTATTCCGATTTTTTAAATCCTAGAAATGTTCAAAACCACTTTTCCAAACATGAACAGAAACCCTGAAATACATTACAAGGAGACAAAGAGCGAGGAAAGGTTTGGAAAGGATGGGCAACAAACAGACAAAGGCCAGACGCAGACGGAGGAGGACGGCGCCGCCCACTTCACAGGGCACAGCCACATGCAACAAGACACAAACTTGCAGCAAAATACACTTACACACAAACCAGCCTTAAGAGTTATTTTTGTTTAAATTGTCTATCACCAACTTTCCATACGGTACAGAATTCATTTGATTTATATTTTCCATGCCTTATGCTGGTTAGTGTCAGTGTTTGTTAGTTAGTTAAAACAATTACAATGTGGGACACAATCTGGAAAGTTGTTGCCGATATGTAACAACAAACAGTGGTTTCAAGCTGTACTGATGATCCGATGGCGAGAAAACTTTCAGACCCAAAATGTTCTGGAACTGACAAACACACGCAGCACAAATACCGGTACCTACCTCCTCCTCCTTGGGAAAGATCCTCTGGCGGAAGTTCACTGGCTTCTTGTTCTCGTCCACCTCGTAGTCTTCTTCATTCATCCACTCATTGAATGAATCGGTGTCTAAAACCCACTTTGCATGGACCTGAGTGGGAGAGGGAAGGAGGAAGAGGTTGAGGCAAATTGTTCAACATGATCGAGTCTCAGTTTTCTGATCGTTTATTGTTTTATCCTACAAGAATCTGATCTTCCCTTTAAACTGCTGCCCTGATTTGCCTTAATTGGACATGATGTAACTTTTAACACAAATTAACAGCACAGGTTAAAAATTTTTTAAATGTATTTGTATGTCATATTAGCAACTGCAACCACAGCATCACCTTAACATCTGTTAAATATAATACAAATTAAAAGAAATTATAAAATTGATGGCCTCGTTTGACACATTTTCTTCTTTTTTGAATACCAAAGTAAGTTTTGTTTAAAATATGTCCCTTCTCTGCTTGTGATCCTCAGTGCTCACCTTCCATGGCCTGTCAGTGCTGGGTGGGTCCTCCACGTCCCCGTCCACCTCCCCTGCTGATACCCAGGTATCATAGCTAATAGAATAAAAAACAGCCATGGTCAGTGATAAGTACAACATTGATGAACTAACATGCTGCCTCCAAGAGAGATTGTGTTATTAGGCATAAAAAGGATAATCATTTCAGCTTATTAAAAATATATATTGAATGGTTTAATATTTTAAAAAATTGCAATAAAATAAAAAATTCAAGAGGCTGGGTTATAAAAATAAAAATACACAATTTGGAGCACAAATATTCTACAGCACTGTTTTTTTTTTCCTGGGGAAATAAGGGTGAAAATACCCCCACCCCCAGAAAAGGAAACTCACCTGTCTGGGGAGAGACCCCAGTGAACCAGCACCTGTTTGTCTTTCCTCATGACAGGACGAAGCCACTCTTCTGCAACATACACAAACCAATGCTGACATATACACATTGACCAATAAACTACATGAAATACTATTACATATAGCGAGTATTCCATTAGCTAAAACATATCTGCTTTTACAACACAACTGATAACATTGGTAAAATGATTACTAGCCACATATTTGGCATTTGATATTTTTGTTATCGTCGTAGGAAATCATCTTACTGTATTTCTTTTTCCTTTTTTTTTAAATTTTTTTTTTTTTTAAAAATGACTCACCTTTTTCATTGCTATAATGAATAGAACATTGGTTTGAGGTTTTAGAGATATTAAATGTAGGACTCAGAATATTATCCCTAAATATTTTGTGGTGAAAATTAGACCCAATCTGTGAGTAACAAACAATTCAACCCTACCTTCTTCTTGTTGGGACGGAGAGGGGTAAATGTGGTGGGTGGCCTTTGACTTGTCATCAGTAATGGATCCCTGGGGAGGACAGAGTGCAGAAAATTATAATAAACAACCGAAGAGACAGATACAACGGAGTTTTCCATTGGAAAGTTTGATGTAGTAGGTTTGGGCTCACCTGGTGCCTTTTGATAATGTCTTTGAGCTTACTGGCTTGTTTCTGCTCGATGTCCGGCGACAGGAAGACGGTGGGTCGAGTCAAGCAGTTGTTCTGAAAGCACAGAGACATCGAGTTAGAAACAGAAACAATATTTTTCATCCCAAAAATACATGTAAAAAGACAATGACTGCCAATTAAAACGGCAAAGAAGTTACAAAAAACATTAATATTAATAATTACTATTTCAACACTTCAAAATAACAGATTAATGTCAGTTAACTTAAACTGCAAATTTCTGGCTTTACTAAAATGATGTCTGGTTGAAATGCTACTAGTTTTGAAAATCTTTTTTATGCAAGTGCTGGATCGTTCCAATAACAGCAATCAAGTTTATTCACATAAATACGTGAAGAATATCCCCAGAATGCAGCAGGCACTGACACTAATTGGGGACACTGAGCAGTTTGTCAATCAGCAGCTTGCGTGTGAATAGTATGGGCCGTACCTGGACCAAGTTCTTCTCTACATTTAAGAACATTTCCACGTTCCTGTCCATCCGCGAAGGATTCTGCAGGTCAAATCTACGCCTGAGAGTGTTGACAAAGAAAAGAAAGACATACAATGAGATGCGGTTGAAGAGGTTGAGTACAGTGCAAACCACAGCTACAATACAGAGTTGTGTAGTGAAAGAGTGAAAACAAGAAAGTGAAAGTGTGAAAGCGAAAACAGGAACTTCTTTCCAACGACAGCACCAACTGGTTTACATGTCAGGACTACACAAGGTTAAAGTCAACTCACCACCCCTGCTCGCTCTTAAACTTGTAGACCGACCCCAAGATGTGACAGAGAGCCCCTCCTGCCTTGAAATCCAGGAAACACTTGGCCTGAAGATAGAAGAATAACAATGAGGATATGACGTTTCAGCGCTCAGGGTATGCAAGCTATGAATTTCATAAACATCATACAGCACAAACACAACAAAATGTATGTGGTTTTAGTAGAAATACAAAATACGAGTGTGTTGTGCTTACAGGTAGCTTGGTAAGAGCAGGATTGTTGACCCTGCGTCCAAACGCATCCTCCTGGAACTGCAGCAGCTGGACCACCAGGCCCGCCAAGGATTTACTGGAGGGAGAGTCATTCTGGACATACTGGGACCAGACAGAGATGAAAATATTCATTATCTCACACACTCAAGACAGTACTGTATCACAATTCTAATGCCAATAATTAAGGGGGGGGGGTGTATTCCAGTATGTCTGAGAAAAACAATTATTCACATTTTTATGTAATCTCTAAAGATACCTGAACAAAAATAATGATAAATACAAATTACAATTGTAGGACATCCTAAACTGGTTTCTTTAATAAAAAAATAAAAGAGTTGCCATTTCAGATGCCTTTAATCTGAAGCACCCACTTTAATGTGTGGGTTTACTTGCTGCCCTTCACAAAGTGCAGGGACAGTAATAACACCAGGAGCTTGCAGAAGATTCAGGGTCCTTCCAAAATAAAGTTTCAGCAAGGTAGATGTTTGCAGGGCCACCATCCATCAAAAGCCATGCACACATGCTTTTCTTTTCCTGGCCAGATACATTTCCACTCCTGCTCTGGCATAGAGCTAGCTACAATGATGCAAGGGGATACAATGATACAAAGGGCCGGTGAGGACAAATGAGAACAAGCCAAACTAAACAGGAGAAGCTCACATAAGACTTGGTCTATTTATAACAAGGACAATGTGAAGGAGACCCACTTCTAATCTTAAAACACATCCAATTTAACCGTCTTAGGTACAGTGATTGCATATAAACAAACCCAAGCAAGGCATTCAGGTTAGCATGTGTGAAGAAGCAGGTTTACACGTTTAGTTCCAGATGTGTTTTAGTGTTTAAACGTAACTTAGTCTCCAAAACGGCACCAACAATTCCTCATTAAGGCTTTTTACTTTTTTCTTCTTCAAGATAACCAGCTATAGCGTGTTATAGGTTTGAATGAGACCATGAAGAGACAGGAGGATTATTCTTTGTTTGGCTAACTAAGTGGGCGAGTGGAGCCCGCACAGTCTGGTATGCTGCTGTGTTGACAAAACTCAACACCGCTCACTCTTCCGCACAACATACAACTGCGCGTGCAAAACGCACACAGTGATCTGGTGATTTCATAACTACAATGTAGTTGAGCAGGAATAAAAAAAGGGAAAGCTAGGGTCTACTTTGCTAATATTGAAGTTGTTTGATCGCACGGTGTCCCGTGACCAACGTTAACATTTGGTTAGCTTCTCGGGCCTTTTGCAATGCTCACAAGGGAGTTCGTTGAAATGTTGTAAATTGGGAAAAGTTGCAAATATGAATTTACAACTGCAGTCGCTGCAGCCTCTATTTGTCGCGCGCCTATAGACACGTTCGCCCCGAGTGTGTTATTTTAACGGCACCGAATGAGCAGTTAGCTAGCTAACGGTGAGCTTAGCTAGCTAATAAATAAACAGCTTCACTCATGTAAAGTTAGAGCCTGTGTATTTTGAGGCATGCTAACACGAACGTGTTTTAACGGGGTATCACTTGTAACTCGCAAATAAAAGTAAACATTTGTATAAGCAGCTTAAACTTTAGCTTTAGTTAGTTTTGTGTGGCAGCCGCTAGCTAGGATAGCAGCGCTCCATTGTGCCAGCGGGACGCGGGCCGTCATTGAAATCAATGGAGCACCAGTGCAGCTAGCTCACCTTCTTGTAGTGTTTTCCGATCCACTGCCGCACCGTCTCGAACTGGGATATCGTTTCTGAACTTTCCCAGAATTTCGTAGACGGACCACCGTCTTTCTTTCTTCCCACTGCAGTCCCGCCGCCGACCTGGCCGGAGGCCGGTCCGCCTGAGCCCGTTCCGCCTGCCGTTGTCGCCGCCGTCGCCATTGTGTGTTTTGTTCGCTGCGTTGTCTTTCTCCTCCACGGCGTCGCTCGCCGTGCAAGTTTTCGAATGATATTGCGCAGCCGCAAACGTGTTGACACTTAAGTCTCGCGAGTCTCGATATTGTAGGGCTTATGGGAAATGTAGGCGACTACAGGAGGGTTGTCCTTTACATTACACGCTATTGTCCTTTTAAAAAGTAATAAATATATATATATTTCAATTATGAAGACTTGATAATATTTGCTGACCCATAGGAGGTCACTTTACCTTTTATTTAATTGGTCTTGAGTAATTGATTCATCTGATTTATAGGCCACTGTTTTGCAGTTTGCTTAGTTTATCCTTTATTATTTATTGCTAATCGTATATGCCTAGTTTGATAACATCGATTTTGCTCTGCACTAATGTTTGCAAATGAATCTTTTTGCAATAAAAAAAAAAACTTAAATGCTTTGAACACATACAAATGCACACATGTTCCATCTTCTATCAGTAACTAGTGCCGTGTGCATTAGCTAGATTGCTGTGCACACTAATTCATTGAAGGCTACTAATGCCCATTCAACCCCACTGTATTTATAACACAGCCCTTTTATACAATATTAAAATTCCAATGTTTCAATGCTCTATATTCCACACTGATCATGCAAACAAAAATCTCTCTCAATGTATTATTATGTATTATTGTGCACCTATTTTCTCCTCCTTTGTCCTCATATGGTTTCACAATTCATTGTTCGTTTTCCTTTTCAGCATCGATATTACATTCCTGAGAATGCACATGTACACACGTTATCTAATCAAACCGGAAAGTTGTGCCTTATATGATCCACCTGGCGGCGTATCAGCAACATTAATATAATTGTTTTATCTACTGTATGTCTTTAGGTACAACTGTATTTATTTGAGAATTACCGGTAAACGACAAGTACAAATGGCACATTTTTCAAAACAAAACGACACATAATATGAACTTGTTCAACTATGAACATATTGAACTTTTGCACGGCTCTCTTGCATGTCAGCTGATACTCTCCCTGGCTGCAGTGTGTGCGTCTGTCCATCCAAGGCAAGGAGTTGGAGCAGGTTTACACCATCTCCTCTTCTCTGAAGGGTACCATTTCCATCATTAAAAAAGGAACTTTCCATAGCCTCTCCATCAAGGGCAACAATGTGCAAATTGTATGTGTATTTCGTCTCATTTATAGAAAATGTGGCATTGCCTGGAAGATTGACCCAATCAGACAGTAATGTCGACATGTAAATTCTGTATCCATATAATTATATTCATCCATGTCAATCATCATGAGTATGTACAGAAATCCATCACATTTTCAGTGCTTCTCTAGTTTTATTTTGTATTATTATGGACTTTTCTTTCATCCACTGTCCTCATGTGGTTTAACACATTATCTAATCAGACCTGCAACTTTTACTGTTTTATCTCCGTGTTTATCTGACCAGGAAGTGGTTTATTTGGGAATTGACGGTAAACAGCAAGTACACATGACACATTTCCCAAAACAAAAAGTAGCTTATTAAAGCAAAACACATAATAAAAGTGCACGTTTACATTGTTGCAATGTACATTCAACTAATGTCGTAATGTATGATTTTGTCAAGACCTTCATTCCTTCAGCTGATACTGTCTAATCAAAAATGTATTGAATCTTTAATCTACAATGACAAAGCTTGCACCGGGCAAGTTCAAAGAAACAACATCAAAAGAACAACGTACTGATCCCTGGTCTGCTTGATGCCGGAAAGGAACCTTATCTACGTACAAGGACAAAGACCAGTCATATATAGTAAGTTATCAATAAATCAGAGTATGTGCAGTGATAAGATGTGCACATAAATATCCCTGTGTGGTCCACATCAAATCATATTCATCAACACGACATAACGAGCAGCTCTTTGTCTTCTTCTGAGTTCATTTTGCAAGTCAAGGTATGTGGTTATTGAATAATAATGCTTTTAAATATACATTATAGAGAATTGTTTCATTACTCTGCACTGACATTTAAGACTGCAGACATGTAGTTCTTACTTGTCATCAGTTATTCATTTCTATAGATATTTCAATTAAATGCACTTTCTTGCACTAACGTCTGGAACAAAGGTTGTTGCACGTCTGGGATAAATTGTACAGGTATAATGATCACAGTGTTTAATTCTTCAGTGTAATTATGTAATTGACTCTCTTGTCTGTCTCAACCAGAACAATGAAGCACAGTTCAATTCTGCTTTTCTTTCTGGGGACGTGCTCGGCTTACACCTATCGTAAGTAGTATCTCGTTGTATCTATCATATATTGTTTTAAAACATTAAAGTCCCCAATGATCCAAACGACTTCAAGTGCTACATTTAGAAACAATAAGAGATCAAGGGCCCTATTTAAAAGATCTAGAGCGCATGGTCTTAAGTGCATGGCCCAAGTGCATTTAGGGCATGTCCAACTCCACTTTTGCTAGTTGAATAATATGGGCGCACAGTCCGGTGCAAGGGGTAAGGGGGTTGTATTTAGTATAGTAATCATAGGTTTGTTTTGGGGCGTAACATGGATTAAACCAATCACAATATCATCTCCCACTCTCCCAATTCTCCCACTGGAAAATTCGACAAAATGGAGAAGCAAGAGGTTTTCTGCTAAGGAAATCGATTTGCTCGTGCATGAAAGGAAGCGCAAATGTGGCATTGAGGCACTGTGTTTGCAAGTGTAATTAAAGAAATACTTAGTCGACTGTCATCTGCATAGCTGTGGTAGGAAAAGCCGTGTGAGTGATTAACAGAGCCAAGTAACTTGTAAGGAGAAATTGATGGGACCCAGAACCGAACCCTGAGGGACCCCAGCAGGGAGGTTACAAGGTTCAGACACAGAAGTTACCCTGGTGTTTTAGAAAGAAATGGAAGAAGAGAAATAGGTCTGTAATTATTTACATCAGAAGGATTGATTGTGGGTTTGTTATGAAGGTTTGGGCATTTACAAACATTTCCATTATACATTTTGATGTGTACTTCAAACTGTGTCATTCACAGAAAATGTGGCCTTGCGTGGAAAAGCGACCCAGTCAGAGCGTCCTGTGCACGCATTTGGAGCTGCCTACAATGCTATTGACGGAAACCGTGATTCTAACTACTCGGTTGGATCATGCACCTCCACTGTCGAACAGAACAACCCCTGGTGGAGGGTGGACCTGCTGGACTCCTACATCGTCACCTCCATCATCATCACCAACAGAGGAGACTGCTGTGCAGAACTGATCAACGGGGCAGAGATTCACATCGGCAACTCTTTGCAGGACAATGGCGTCGCAAACCCAGTGTGAGTGATCGTAATGACGTCTGAAATACAAGGTTCCCCCCAGGAAATATTTTCGCAGACTCATGCTACCCAGATTCTGACTCAGCTCATCTTATGATCCATTAGCTAGTAGATGACAAAGTGATAGCCACACGTGTGTCATTATCTGTGTGAAATATTGCCTTTACTTTTCTTCTGTTAAGTGTTATTTCTTTCTTTATATTGATATACCTTTGAAGTACTGCAGCTATAAAACAACATTATGCACTGCTTCCTCTCTCTCTTTTAGGGCCGGAGTCATTTCTCATATCCCATTAGGCAGGTCTTTAAAAATCACTTTTACCACACGTGTGGAGGGACGTTACGTGACTGTGGCTCTGTTTGGTTTAAAAAGGACCCTTACACTCTGTGAAGTGGAAGTCTACGGATACCGGTCCCCAACTGGTGAGAGTTGACCATGAGGCTGATCTGGTTTTCTAGATGATGAATCCGTCTCATGCATGCACTTGCTACTTAACTCTACACGCAATACAGTGAGACTCCAGCTAGCTAGTTCATTTTGAAAATGGATAAAGCATTTATTAAAAGTCAAACATTATTCATTGGCGATATAAATTGGTGAATTGTAAGAAAAAACAGTTTCTTAAAATTGACTGGGATTCTGGATCTTACCGCTGGAAAGGACAATTAACAAATAGTTGTGAATTTCACTGTCAAGACATGCACGGATTGGGGCCACTTTGTTCTGCAGAGAGCATCAAGGAAAAGTAATTATCAGAGCTGATGTTTGCGAATGTGTCCTTTGTGCAGGAGAAAACCTGGCAATCCAAGGAAAAGCCACACAGTCATCACTGTATTCGATAGGCATTGCATCCAATGCTATAGATGGGAATCGTCTCACCGCCTGGGCACAGGCTTCTTGTAGTCACACAGCAACGGAATTGAACGCCTGGTGGCGTGTGGACCTGGGCAAAACCCATAAAGTGTTTTCTGTTACCATAACCAACTATGGAAATGTTAACTTACAACTTATTGGAGCTGAGATCCGAATTGGAGATACTCTTGAAAACAATGGCAACAGCAATCCCAGGTACTTTAATGTCCATGAACTAAAATTCTACTATAACTACACGTTTGTGATTAACTGATATTTGTCATTGGGTTTGTCTGAAACAACACATTCATGCGCAATAAGAAAAAAACTCAAAATGAAAATGAGACACAATTCTCAGAGTATCCGTTTGTTCATCTGATTATTTGATGAGCTAACACATTATTTCTCTTCTTCTGCTAGGTGTACTGTGATCTCAAGAATCCCTCCAGGTTTCACCGAAAACTTCCAGTGTAACGGGATGGACGGTCGCTACGTTAACATCGTCATTCCTGGAAGAAGCGAAGCCCTGGTCCTCTGTGAGGTGGAGGTGTACGGCTCCAGACTGGATTAGGTAAATACAGTTGAATCAACACTGAACTCAACATTATAACCTTCATTAAGGGGGGATTTATTGCAGGACTGTTGTATTATACATCATTTTAGCTACAGTGTACCTAATAAATTGGCAACTTAGAGTAGCTGGCTCTTCAAAGGTACCAGACTGTGTACATAAAAACGAAACGTGAGAAGCTAACTACGACTCTCAAAGTGCAATCTGGTAAAAACATCCAATCACCAAACTTAGAATTCTGTTTTGTGTCTATTTTGCGGCACACATTTTAATTGTCATAGCAGGAAGAACATTTAGGATAGAAAACTATACAGTGTTGAAAAATACTTGTACTTATATTTTGTACTTATCCATTTGTACTTAACCTTTTATCTGCACTGTCCCTTTGCTGTTGTAGCGCTGTACATTTACCCGCTGTGGGACGAATAAAGGTTTTCTGATTCTGATTCTGATGGAATATTGCATTTAACCTACAATGACTATAATGTTGTGTTTAGGAGTTTTATGTGTCTGAACTTTGTACTTTTGTTTTTGTTTGGATCATATTTTGTTTTGTAAAGCTATAAAGAGTTTTATGAGTTGGAAGATCTCTAAAACTGAACTTTTCCTGGAAGTGCCTGCAATTGCAATTGAATATTATGTCACCTTTCCGGAAATAATCTAAAATTATAAAAAAAAGCCTGCTATATCTTTCTTTTCAGTTAACCTGTATTCATTCATTCCACATAGAAGCGTTTATAAAATGTATCTTCTATTAAGCTTTAAAGCTGCTAGTAGGTGTGTTTTTATTTGTTATTTGCTGCGACTCCACTTCACATCAATTAAGTTAGAATGAGGTGAAGTTTGAAACACGAACAGCTTGTTGTATGTGTTTATACAGGACTCACTTTAAGGCCCTTATCATGTCAACTCATATTGTGCTTTGGTAGTGTATGCTCCCATACTCCCGAACAACATTCTTATTATACAAATGACCAAATGGCTTCTGGGGCAAGTGCCGCTGGGCCACATATACCTTGTGCCTTTAAATAAAAAATGTTAACTATATTTTTATTTACATCTATAACAGCAAGAGTGTCACGGACTGATTGATTTTCCTCATGAAGAAAAGTCTTTTGATCCTTTTTGATATTTTAAATTTCAATCAGTTCATACCTGCACGAGCACACAGCGTGAAAAAGAAACATCACCAACCAACAAAGCCGCATAGTGTCGCCACAGGATGGCGCCATCTTGACTCTCACGCACAGACACATATGTTCTAGTGTTTGAAACGATTTTTTATTCTTGCAACAAGGAAATAAGAACAATCTACATATATTTTCAGGTTAATTAAGACATTAGTTGAATATAAATTCCAACAATGCAAACATGCACTTTTACTACATGTTTTGCTTTTACAGGCTACCCTTCGTTTTGAAAGATTGTACCACGTGTAATTGCTGTTTACTGTTAACTCCCAAAGGAATAAAGTTGTACTTCCTGGTGAGATAAACCCATATACAAGACAGTAAAGTTAGAGAATATGTATTCTGATCATATAGGTCACATACTCCTGGTTTGATTCGACCTGTGCACTTTGCATTCTCAGGAACGTAATATTAATTGAATAAACTATGAAGTGTGAAAGCACAGGAGGAGTGAATAGGTCCATAATAACACAACATATAGCAAAAGTAGAGAAGCACTGAAAAAGAGATGGTTTCCTGGACACACTGATGATGATGATGATGATGGACTTGATTAATTGAAACTGAATGACCTTAATGTATTGTAACGTGATTAACATGTCCCACATTCATAATATACTTTGTTTAACAAGCTAGAACAGTTGCATACTTGGACCACGATTGGCTCAAAAGTAGTTGTGATGTCACAAAATCACCTCATACTGTACGTGCATGTTTTACAAACTGAGATTCTTCTCCTTCAGCTGATTAATGTTTAAATGTTTTGTGACACAGATATCACAGATGCAGTCAGATCACACTTACGATAGGTGTCAGCTGAGCACATGACGTTATTAGTCGAGGTTTCACCCACTGCAGATAAGGTTTTATTGAAGCAGATCAGAGATCAACAACTTCTTATCACGTTGTAAAAACTGTTTCTTTGAATTTGGCTGGTACTGGCTTTGTTATTGTAGATAATATATATAGACTGTCATAAAGTAGAATACAGTAAATGCTATTCTGCTTCAAAGAATAAGGATAAAGTTCCTTATTGTCCAGAATTCCAATAAAGAAAAAGACCAAAAATCAACGACGAATTGATGAACGTTACTCATAAATCCAAGTCCTACGTTCACGAGTAACTACTAACTAGTTTCAAACGTCTTTGCTAGGGAAGACTTTGGGAATGTGCAAATCGGCTGCCAGCAAACTGTGTAAACAGGAAGTTACTGAAGCATCACAAGGGTCGTGTATAGATGGTAATGCAGGATTTGGAAAACTTGGAAAATCAATACACAACACAAAACAAGCTTTTAACTTTAAACAAGTAGCTTTTTCTTTTCTTTTTTTTTACAGTTATGGACTTGCTGGAGATTAATATTATATATAATATATTATAATATATATATATATATATATTAAGTCGTTACTATTAGCCCCCCCTTTACCATCAGCAACATTAAAGTGAAGTGAAAACATTAATGCATCACTAATAATAGTCCAGTAATATAATATATATTATTCTGCATTGTGAGTATTTTTACTTTGGGTACTTTAAGTATATTTTGCTGCTCATTTGTTGCTTCTAATTTCTAATACATTTTTATTTTTAAATGTAGGACTTTTACTTAGTATTTCCTCTGCACTGTGGTAATGGTATTTTAGGTTCTTCACAGTTCTTCCACATTGTGCACAGTGGTGTAATTATTGTAAATCACAATACTTCAGATTGTAAATGTTTACTAGGGTTATATTGTCAAATGGACACACCAGGTATCATATTTTGATTACCCATAATCAGTTTAAGCCGTAAATTCACATTAAATGTCATAACACCTTAATATTCAAAGTTGGAGAATAGTAGAAATAATATAATATATAATAGTATAAAGTATACAATTAAAGTGGAGAGTTGGATTGGGTTTGTGTGTTTTCAGAGAGAAAAACAGAGAAGTAGCAGGACATTTATAATGTTGAAACACTGACATTTAAGTGATGTCGACAGAAAAAAGAGAAGTTTCTAGGGTTACGCAAAATAAAATCTGCAACTAAGCCTCTTTATCATTCACGGATACTGATGTTTTCTTTCTTCTCCTGCGTTTGGTATGTCGCTAACTTAACTCAGAGATATATACGTAATCATCGGCCCTGTGTCCAACGTTAGTGTCAAAGAGGAGCTGCAAAAGACCTCAATCACACAAACACATGAAGTTTGAATACATTTAAATCTCCAGTAATGAGCATCAGGCTGTGATGGTCTAAACTGAAGTTGTTGGTTATGACTCAGTGACTCATGACCCAGTTTACAAGAAGTGCAAATTATTCTACTATTAAAAAATGAATAGTCGTTTTATTCTTCTAAAGTTACTGCACATACTCGTGAACCAATATTATCGGTAATACATTGACATGCATTGAGTGATCTTTAGCACACTTCTTGACATGAACTTGGTTGACCTCTGGAATGAAATTCACAAATAAAGAGAAGTGAAATACATGTGCATGGGAGTAAACCAACAGAATGTGATGGGATAGAGCTGAATATGAATGATGATCCGATTTCTGTTGATTGGTTGGATATGGTTTGACCGAGTTGCATATAAAGAGCACAGGAATAGCACTTTAGTTTTCCATCGAATCATCAGTCGGGATCTCCAGGTAACACCTTTCATTTCTTCTTCATACATCCATTTCTGTGTCCCGCTCTCTTAACTACCCATATTAAATATATATTACAAAATATTTAATATAGCTTGTAGATATGCATCTCTGTGGCATAAGGTGGCAATTAATAGCCACAATATTTTAAATGTTCATTTTAATTGTGAATTTTAACCACTACTTAATACTTATGCAATATATATTTGCCCTCTTTCCTACTTTGTACAGCCCGTCTAACACATTCAACATTTTCACTGCTCCGCAAGTCTTTTATGATGCACTTCCAAATGTTTTTTTAATTTTATTTTAAATATGGTCTGTTAATGACTATTCTCTGTCTCAACCAGGATGGTGAAACTCAGTGTTTTTCTTCTGCTGCTCCTCCTGCAGACGTGCTCAGTCTTCACTTATGGTAAATTTAATCTGAGAGTATGTATGACGTCTTCGTTATACATTAAAAAAATCTGTGGATGTAGGTCTGTTTCTTAGTAGTATCTTTATACAAATTGAGTTTAATTGTCTGGAATTTAGCTTTTGCTCCAAAATCCAGAACTTCATTTTTCTTCCACAACAAAACACATATTTATCAGCGAGTAAACTATAACAAAAGCTTTACAACTGATGGTTTTCAGCAGAGATCTGCATCAGAAGTAAAAACTAAATCTAAAACTGTCTCATTCCTAGAAAACGTGGCCTTGCGTGGAAAAGCGACCCAGTCAGACCGTTATGAGCACGCATTTGGAGCTCCCTACAGTGCTATCGATGGAAACCGTGCATCTTCTTTCTATTCCGGTTCATGCACCCACACTGATGAAGAAAACAACCCCTGGTGGAGAGTGGACCTGCTGGAGTCCTACATCGTCACCTCCATCACCATCACCAACAGAGGAGACTGCTGTGAATTGAGGCTCAACGACCTAGAGATTCACATCGGCAACTCTTTAGAGGGCAATGGTGCCAAAAATCCGCTGTAAGAAAATATCCTGCATTTCAATTTTTATTGTCTTAGCATCTTGTTCATTTTCAACGACTGTTAAATGCTCATCACCAGTAGATTATCACAGGATCACTTAAAGAATGTTTCAAGCCTGGATTTTTACTTATTTGCATTGTTATTAACGACAACCTCCAGGTCTGAAAAGTGAAGACAATGCAGAAGGGCCTTAAACGTGCATTCTCTCTTATATCCAGCAGGGGCGACTCTCAAAAAGTCAGGTTGTATAGAAGTCAATGAGAAAATGACCAAATCTCACTTGATATATTACCTCAATAGACATTTTCCTAATGAGTCTACGGTCTCAATCGCTGTTTTCAAGTCTTCTTCAACACGAAGATCACATGATGTGATGTTCGTAAATTGTGGTCCCATTTAGAGTAAAATAGATGATAAAGCAGCACATGCTTTAGGACGTGTCTCTCTTTTGAAAAACAAAAAACTACTGGTATGCAGAATAGCTGAAGTATCATTATAGTTTATATACTTAGACAAATTGTGAGGAGAATTACATTTTCTGCTCAACCTTCAGGAATCAAACCTTCACCTTGTCACAACAAGCATGTTTCTTTGATCTTCCTGTTGCACCCTTAAGGACTGCAGGTATACAAGTGTGATTAATGTGCTGCTTTCTCTCTCTCTCTCTCTCTCTCTCTCTCTGTTAGGGTTGGTGTAATTTCTGCAATTGGTTTAGGCAAATCGTTCACTCTGACTTTCACTGAGCGCGTGGAGGGACGTTATGTGACTGTGCTTTTACCAGGTAATCAAAGGATCCTTACACTCTGTGAGGTGGAAGTCTACGGGTACCGGGCTCCGACTGGTGAGAATTAGATCTTTTACATAAATAAGAATGCAAAAATGCAGTTTTTTTCATCTTATAAATAAACTGTGGTATTAGCCAAGTGGCAGCTTCCTGGTCTGAAAAGTGAAGCCAATGCAGAAGTGCCTTTACCCTGCATTATTTATAATGTCCAAAAGGGGGCGACTCCTCTGATTGTAAAAAGAGGCCAGATTGTGTAGAAGTCTTTGTGAAAATGACCCTACTTCTTTATTATGTATTGTAAACATGAGTTTATGGTCTCAATCGTTAGTTTAAAGTGTTCTTCAATATAGCAGGATGCTCATGTTGTAAAATATGGTTTTAGAGTAAAATAGTCTGGTTGTACTTAGCTCCACCCTTTCATGTCACTTATGGTTCCAAT
This sequence comes from Bovichtus diacanthus, assembly GCA_943590825.1. NCBI lineage: Eukaryota > Metazoa > Chordata > Actinopteri > Perciformes > Bovichtidae > Bovichtus > Bovichtus diacanthus. The sequence goes on along the minus strand of CALSBV010010223.1, from coordinate 2,529,931 downwards.
AAACCAAAATGGCCGCAGTCCAGAAACAAATGGGTGATGTCACTTCTGATATAAAGTCTATAGTATAAGCCAAAACAAAATCATATAATACATTTTTTATGTTATTACGTCAACTTTCTTATAAGTTACATTTGCATTAAAGAAATAATCCTATTATAAATGATGGTTAATCATGCCTGTATTCTGCATCTTATTCAATGCCTTTCTCTTTTTTTAATTTTATTTAAAGTTAAATTTGCTACAACTGCGTCATACATTTAGTTTTACTTTAATTAGTGTATTTGTAGAAAGGTAAATAATAATTAAGTAAATAATTGTGTTATTAATGGTGGTTAATCCTGTCTCCATCTTACATCCCAAAATCACATTTTCTCAATGAGTCATACAGGAACAGTGCAAGGAAAAAAGTCTGCATTAGAAATCATACACGTTAGTGATAAAACCTACAATTTCTTGTGCTTTGTTGTAATGATAATCACAGAGAAGTCAGGTCATTTTTGTAAATGTGTATCTTTTTGCAGGAGAGAACCTGGCACTCCAAGGAAGAGCCACACAGTCATCACTGTATTTGTTTGGCACTGCAAATAATGCCATAGATGGGAATCCTAGCAGCAACTGGGAGGACGGCTCCTGCACTCACACAAAAAACAACATCAGCCCCTGGTGGCGACTGGATCTGATCAAAACCCACAAAGTGTTTACTGTCCACATAACCAACCGAAACGAAGAAGCAGAGCGACTCAATGGAGCTGAGATCCGCATAGGAGATTCTCTCGCAAAATACGGCAACAACAACACCAGGTAGCGTACAGCCTCCCTGCCTTCTTCCCTTACATAGATACGTTTGTATTTTGTATTTTAACACAACATGTTCTACAGCTTCTCTTATCAATATTTTTAGCCACTCGAGCTCGAACTACTTGATGGATTGCTGTAACATTTTGCTCCAGCCCAGTCTCATTGCCGAGGCGTCAAATACCGAAATTTCGGCCCCTCGGCATCTGATACCGATTACAGTCTGTAGGAGATGCATGGGCTTTCAAGTAACTACAATGTCAATGCACCTGTGTCAATATTAGACCCTCAAAACAAATGCTCTGAGGGTCTAATATTTTCCTAAACCTAACCAAGTGTTTTGTGCACCATGTCTTTAATGCGCCCGTAGTGTAGAGTCATAGTTTGATGCGCTGGGTCCTGACCAAGTGTCACTATGTGACGAGTTGGGATCTAGAATGAGTTGCGTTGCTCGGAAATTCATGTTCCCCTCGGGATGCATTGTATAAAATTTGGTGATCCCTTTAACTTTTCATCCAGCACCATTATCAGGTCAAAATTGGAGTTTGTCCAAATATGAAACAGACTTTAATACCTGCAAAACTAATGACATTCCCATCAGTCTCAGCTGTACTTTGTGTTTAGTGCTAACGGGAATATTTTTGCATGCTAACACTAAGATGGTTAAACGTCAACATTTTACCAGCATTTTAGCATGCGGACATTAGCATATAGCTGTGTAGCCTCACAGTGGAGGCTTGGCTGTTGACTCTTATTCTATTAAGAATGGATAATATTAGGCATATTTTGTATAAAGTGAACGTGATTAACCCACTGATAACCATCTGCTGTTTCCTTCAGCTCTAAAGAGCGTTTTTAGCGTCTTTCGGCTCATTGTTTTGGTTTTATGGCCCGTGGCATTTTTGACTTTTTCGGTCATATCATCATAGCATCGTTTCCAGCTGCAGCAGAATGAAAAAGCTCTGATGAACCCACTTTAAGCAAGCTGCTCAGCACCAAACTGCAGACACACACAGTTAGTAACTAGCTGGCGAACAAAGTGGAGCATTGAGCAGCTAAAGAGCCAGATAATACCCTCAAGAGTTGGTGGAGACCAAAACAAAAAATGAACAAATAGACAACTGTTTGCTTGCATGTTTGCCACGACAACTTTATAAGGTGATAATATCTTTTTGCTATTTTTTAATCACTTACGAAGCCTTATCTGCTTAGCCCCAAGCTATATATCTGACCTACTAAGCCCAGGCATGCAGGTAAAGTGACGCATTTGTGACCTGTTTTTTAACCGACTTGTATGATTTTATATCCCCTGGACAATTTCATCTGATTTATCTGGTTTTACTTTTGAAAGTATGATTTTATAACAGCTTTGCGTCCTTTGTTACGACAACAAAAAAATTACTTTTTTGGAGTCAACATCATTTCTGCTTCTTCTTCTAGGTGTGCTGTGATCACAAGTATCCCTGCAGGTGGTGTCGGTGAGTTCGATTGTAAGGGGATGGACGGACGCTACGTCAACATAGTCATCCCAGAACGAGAGGAGTTCCTGAGTCTGTGTGAGGTGGAGGTGTACGGCTCTCGCCTGGATTAAGTCTGAAGCAGTTCCCGCTGCATAACAATAATCACTTCCTTCTAAACTCGTCATCTCCGAGTATGATAGCGATTGAATTGGGGATCGTTTGAGTTGTCTTTTTTTAAAACAAACATTTGTACCGTCACCGCCTGCTGCAGGATAGAACTCCTTAATACTGAATTACAATAAAAAAAAACATTAAAACAGTCTATTATTCCTTTCATTTTATCATTATTGGTCTGGATCAAAACCTTTCTTTTTGTAATTTAAAGTTTAATTTACCACAACTAGTTAGTACCTTTTGGTGGTGAATACACCTGTCGACATTTCGGGAAGGCAAACCAAAATATTTAATATATTCTTCAAGAACATATACGTTATAAGAGATTATCACCACACAGTTTTGGTAGCATGTCATGACTCCATAATTA
>CALSBV010010223.1:2431531-2448398 GCA_943590825.1 Bovichtus diacanthus | reverse complement strand
CCCAGATTTTAGAAAGAAGTGGACAAAAGCAGGCTTTTTATTTCTAGCTTAACCACCAGTTTTGCCACCTGAAATGAAAACTTTTGCTGGCAGATTTAGCCCGGTTATTAAGCTAACGTTTACTATAAACTGGTTGAAAAAGCTTTCTCCAGTTGACTCGTTTTAAAACAAGAACCCAGCGAAAGTGTTCTTAAATATGCACTCGCTTACATACATGGGCAGATTATAAGCAGGATAAAGAGAAATGTAAGGTCAGACAGTATTTTGATCCTGTTTAACTACACTAATGGTTTATTGTGTGTGTGTGTTTTCATTTATTTTACATAATTCCACCAAAAAATGCATTAGTCATCGGACGTCATAATTCCTACTGCTACATGATGTTGTAACAGAGAAACGTCTGTACTCAGGTGTGGAGCCGACACAACAACTGAAACTATAACCCCCCCAAAGATATCTTTAAGTGGTCTGTACAGACACATTTTAATGTTTGCACATCAAGCGTTCCAAATCAGGGGGTAAGGACATAAAAATAAATGAAAGTATTTTTTTTACTGTGTTTGGTGTTGACAAACTCTCCCACGGTGCTTCCCTGCCACTCTGTCCATCTGTATGCTTGTCCAACAGTCAGATGTAAGGAGTGTATATTCCTTCCAGGCGGGGAGTGTGTCCGTGTGCGTTTTCATTAGCAGAGGGTCCAGGTACTGAGGCGAGGTGTAATAGGCTCTTTCAGCGCCCTGGCCGGCTGGCGTGCTGCAGTGATCTTTCAGCGGCTGGGCGTCCCACTAACACCTCTCTGCTCACTGCAGTCCTTCAATTAGCAGTTTATTATTGCAGGGGCCCTCAGCTTCGGCCCCCGGGCGCTCGTAGCTACGTGCCAATGCCGCTACCGACAGTGTGTGAGCTTGTGTGTTTGAGGGAGACAGGGTGCCGGAGTGCAGAGTGACACCTTTCAGCAGCAGCCTTGAGGGTTTTTAATGAGATGCGCTGTGAGCTGATTTTATGTATCCGTGTGCCGAGTCCGGCAGAATATACAGATCCGCTGTGTTTGTCTGCCGGCATCTCTGTTTCCACCCGTGCCCCCCCATGAATCATGCCACATGGAAACATGTGTTGTGGAGGACTCAGTGCAAGCATGGCAAAATGGCCGCCAACTTTCTCGTAAAACAGTTTATCTTTCCTATGATTTAGTTTTGGATTTCCAAATATTAAAGGAATGATTTGACATGTTTGGATAAAAAAGAATGACTTTTTAGATGAGATGAGAAAATCAATACCACTCTCATTTCTGTGCTGAGCTTCGCATAAAGACTGGAAGCAGTGGGAAACAGACAGCCAGCACCTCTAAAGCATCCAAATAACCAGTGTCACCAGGAATTACTATAAAGGATGATTCTGCACCTCACAGTTTACGTCAAACAGCAACATTTAGTTCCAAAACACAAGATAACGTGCCTTTTGTGTAGCGATACTGACGTACGGGAGCGTAGCTTGTTTGAGTTTCATGCTGGACACCAGATTTTGTCAAAGACTTGCAAGTAATGTTTGCTTTATTATGAACCAGGTGGAGATGTTGTACAATGTGAGGATTTTTAAAACTGGCTTATCAACTTATAACGTGTTAATTAGTGAGCGTTAGGGAGTTGGTAGGTGTATATTTGGACACAAAGCTTTTTCTCGTTAATGTGTTTTTTGTAGTTTAGGTGCATTAAATAGAGGTCTCTCAGATGACAAAATGGAAATACAAGAAAGCAGATAATGCTTAAGTACAGAAGCATAACATGCACTCCCCATCATGCACAAATCCCCCGACACAGCGTCGTAAACTCTATAAATATATAATTACAAACCTGTCAGAACACAAAGTGTAAAAATGACATTCAGACTTTTACAAGCGACACACTTAGTCCAAAATCACCATCGCACGAGCGATCATTGTTTACACGAAAAGATCCATTATCAGAACCATCCGTCATCAGCAAGTCGTCCGCAGAATGCAACAAACACGCTTTTACAGATTAGAGATTTGGACGAGAACACACACGTTTCATATTTCTGGGCAGAGGGATTAACGCAACATTAAAAAACTGTTTGAGTTTTCACTGCAGAGGTCTCACACCTTGCTGCTGCTCTGTGTTTACTTTACTGTGTGGGAGTGGGTTAACACACACACACACACACACACACACACACACGCAGCAGCCCCCCTCGCTCTCCTCGCTCTCCTCTGCTGCCAATGCGCTGCTGGTTAGATATTGTTAGGATTCCATTTGCCATTTACATTTTCTCTGCTTGACATAATTGAGGAATGGATGCTCTTATGAAAATTAAACTTGCAGTCCTCCTGGGTTACTGTAACCCTGTTAAAATGTAATGAGATTCTTTATGCGTCGTCCTGTGATTTTTTTATTAAATAGAATATCAGTATGACTAATTCCCCTGGCCCAAATGTGGACCGGGACACCGCATTATTGATAGGCCAGTGCATAAGTGGTCTCTGTTGGCCTGCCTCTAATGGCCTAATAATGCATTATACCAGTATCAGTGGGCCTGCGGCTTGCAGTGCTTATTGTCGTTATTGAAAACACCTGGGCGGACCATTCATCAAGGTTAAATCACCAGGGCCCATCCGTTCATTAGGCTGTCAGTAAACATCTTTATTTAGTTTCGGCTGCCGATACTGACAGGATAGAGGCACGAGGAGCCCTGACGGGCCCCCCCCCCCCCCCCCCCCCCGCGAGCATCCAGGAAGACATGAGGACACGAAGCCACAAAGCCGGGCCATGGCGAGGCTCCTGGCCCGCGGTTGGTCCACGACCGCCCGGACCGAGCCTCCCCTGTCAATTGGACGGATGATGGAGCAGAACGGATTAGGTTGGCCCTTCCTGGAACAGAGGCATTTTACGATAGCTGTACATTCGCTGTGCATATTTATCTTCTTTGATGATTGTTTTGAGTGTAAGCAGAGGGAGAGGCCGAAAAACTGTCGGCCAATCTCAGAGAATTTGGAGCCCCCCCACCCCCGACGTGACGGATGGCCCGGGGCCCTAACGAAGAAAGATCGGCCGGGAAGAGGAGCCAGTGGAGAAATGATTAACCTCATTGACTCCCATCTTTACTTAAAGAGCAACTTGACAAATCATCACCGCACAGGCTGAAGGCAGCAGTTTTAACATATTCATATGGATACTAAATAGCTCTAATACAACACACACACACACACACACACACACACACACACACACACACACGCCTGACAAAGAACAATTCAATTAAAATAATGAGTGGCAAGTGAAAAAAAAGTTTGTTTAGTGATCAGAAACACAAATAGTTGGTTTAAGCAAAATAACTTTAACTTTTGAGAATTAGCTTTATTCTGGTCGGCCCATCAGAAACAATACAACACCTAAACTGGACTGAAACACAAACATGCCATTTGGATCCATCTTGATCAGCTGTATTGGTGAAAAAAACAGATAAAAAATACCTTTTTTTTTGTCAGTATTCTTTAAATAGTCATTTATCATGTACAATGTAAATACAAAGTATCTAAATGTAAATACAAAGTATGTTTAAATCAGTTTTTAAACACAGTCCAACAGGCTGACTTTAATTAATTACCAACAAACCTTTGTGCTTACACTAAAAAATAAAACATCATTAAGCTATAATAGGACAAAAGACTCATTTGTTTTATCGCTGGCCCGAACACGGATAAATAATTCATTGTCTACTCATAATTAATTTCTTTACAGCCACTGGACTCTTGTAGCAGAATTGGACAATTTAATGAATAAATTAAAGGCAGGTTTGAGAGAATAAGTGACGTCTACTGCTGTGCGCTGCAACACAAATGGGACCTAATAGGGTTGACCGTGACATTAGCGATTAATTCAGAGAAAATTGCAACAAATTAAGCAGATGGAATAAAGTTTCAGGGCTTCATTTTAATAAAACAAAAAAAAAAAAAGAAGAAAAAAATAGAACCCCGACTCTGCTTTATTGGTTTGGATTCTAATCTGGAAAATGGGCTAAAAATCAAATGCTGCCATCACTGGCTTTTAGTAGGTTGAAAATAAATGATGAGGGTGAAATGAAGATTACAGAAGCATGGTGGTAAAGAATTTGCTGACTTGTGGTGCAGCGAAACAAATGATGTGTTGGCTCTTCAGTTTATCACTGACGCTCTGCGCATACGATCAGATAAGAGAGAACTTTATTTATCCAGAGGGTCATTGTTGTGCAACAGTTGCAATACACAGTAGGAGACAGTATAAGATTAGAAAATAGTGTTTTATACAAATATATATATATATATATATATATAGAAGAAAAAAATAAATAAGATGAGATGAGAGGGGGTAAGGTGCAAAACATAATATTTTTTTTTTTTACCAAACCAAACTAAGTATGAAGAGGGAAGTAAGCTACATATGAACCTAAATATAAAGACTGAAGATGATGAAGATGAAGAGAGGAGAAGGAGAGAAAGGACCTCGGGTCTCTGTGTCTCCTCTGTCCATCTCACGACCTGAGGTGGATGAAAGAAAAAAAAAAAAAAGAAAAATCACATTTTCTTTGTCGTATTCTCTCTCAGCAATAAGCTGAACAACATATTTTAGCTGCCTAATCTAACATGAAACAATAGCTTTTACATTTTCTTTTAATTTATTTTATTTTGATATGATGTTTCAAAACTCATCAAACTCTTTCTTTTTTCTGTCATTTCCCAGCAGTCGCTCTTTTTCTTGTTTGTGTCGCTACATAGATGAAGCGGTTTCATAATACTTCCAAAGAAAACACACTGAGCCCCTCAAGACTCCATGTTTTTCTCAAGACGTATTAACAATCTTAAAGTGACACAGTGCTTAAATGCAGCAGATTCATAATAAATAAATAGTGTGTCAAACTTCAAACTTGTGGCTAATGTTGTAAATTGCAAAAATTGTAAAAAAAAAAAAAAAAAAATGCAACATGTTTAGGCAACAAAACTACTTGGTTAAGTTTAGAAAAAAAATCAGTGTTACGGTTCAAAATTAGTATTTTTATTTCATTAAGTAAATTACAGGCGTAAATTAAAAGAAGTCAACGCTGACTTCTGATTTCACACGAGACACCGGGGTGAAAGTCCCGTGTTTGTTTGACCCTCCTCTTTACACAGAGTGCTGCCTGCTTCATAAGAAAACACACACAGAGCAAATACATTTCTCTCAAAGCGTAGTGGACGAGGCAGCTTCCTTGTATAGGAACATCATTTATTAGGAGACCAGGCTGACTGAACACAGTTTAGAGTTGTGGAAATATCTAAGTGTAATAGTTTAATAATGGAAAAAAAAGGTTGGGAACCCTTGCTCTGAACATCAAAAGTTTTACTTCCTTGGCCCTTTCCTTTACCTTCATGTCACATGATGAGCTGTAGGGACACAAGTGCAGCTTGAATGCAGTTTATTTTTTAAATTATTATTAATTTGGTAAATGGATTTGTGGACGGAGACAGAACAGGAAAAAGTCAGAACTGGATATGCAGACAAAAGAGCTTTGTGCCACCGTCCAGAGGCCACACACACACACACACACACACACACACACACCTTTGGCACACTTGGAAGAGACACCACATGTGAAACTGGCGGCCGGGGGTGTTGATGAATTGATGTGGCGGGCTGCTCTTCTGCTGCCAAGTCGGGACACACAGCTCGGATTCATGGGAACCAAAAGTTCCAGGGAACAATATATCTCTCATAGGCCGAAGGCGGAGGAGAGAGGGGGGGGGGCGTTAAAGAGCTGCGCACGTCTGTCACTGAGCTGGCCGGGCCTCAGACCAAACACAAACAAACTGAATCAGCTGGTCTCAGGGAATTCAGATACACACTTTGATGCACACACAGTCATGTAGATCAGAGTCTCACACACGTGGTTCACACTCGTAACCTGCATTCCACTTCATGCCTCATGTGCTGTGTGCAAGAAGGTGTTTTATTTGGGGCAGAAACCGCGGAGTTCTCCTTGAGCTAAAGAGCTTTACTCAATATTTGAGGAGATTCTTATGCCGTTTGTCTACAACTACAACTCAACTTTTGTTGTTTGAAGAACAATAGTGTGAAAACATCTTTTAAAAAAACAAAATCAAGGACATATCTGCAAACGATTTGGGTGATGATGGGTCTAATTTCCTTTTTTATTGTACAAGTACTGTTTTGCACCTTCACACACACAATTTCAATGTAGAGAATATTCCCATACTTTAGATTTGGGAATGTCTGTTTTTGCCAGCGGTGAAAATGTAGATAAGTATATTTACTCATACTGTGCTTAAGTACAATTTTGAGATACTTGTATTTCCATTCAATGCTTCTTTATACTTCTACTCCACTACATTTCAGAGGCAAACACTTATTTTTTAGGCCATTTTTTAGACATTTATTTCAACACTTTGACACAGTTACTTTTCTGTTTACTGAGCACTTTTACTTTTGATACTTTAAGTACATTTAAAGTATTTTTAGATTATTTTATTTCTAGTTATACGTAGGTGTTGGATTTGAGTACTTCTTCCACCGCTGGATTTTAGCCTCTCACAACAAAGTACAGCTTTATTTCTCTGTACTCAAGACTAGAGGAGGGGGAACAAAAAAAAAGAGAAGATTATACAAAATTTTTGGAAGTGAACTTGCAAAAAGCTTGTCTAAATATTTCCTAGTTGTGGTGTTGGATCAATTTTTAACAATTTGTCATAGTTACGCTTCATGTTATTCTCTTTATCTTTGTTTTTGCTGCAGCTGTCCTCCCAAACTGCCCGACATACCCTGCAAAAACATAGTAATTATTAAAAAACTGTTAGTTTACCCTGAAATACAGCTATGTCATTCCTCCATTGGCCTCTAGGGGGAGATAACAGCATGAAAAGCATCCTGACCTGAGACACAATCTGGACAAAGTTCTGCAGAGAAATCACTTCAGAGTCCCAGAGGAAAGTCTTCAGACACAGAAACAAGATGAACATATTTATTTCCACCTCTCCTCAGTCTAGTCTGGATATATTTTAACCTACTATGAAATTAAACAGAAAGTTTCATGATGTCTCATATCTTATAATCCCCAATACTTCAAAAGATAAAGTATAGTTTTTGCTGTTTTTTAAATTAAAAATGTAATTAAAATTAGACAAAAAAGAAAAGATTCATGATGATGCAAATACTGTAGACAAAATATGAAGAAAAGAGTTTTAAAAAGTTGTTATTTTCTGTCTCTAACTCCCCATTCATATCTGTCATATATGTTTTAGCCACAGCCTCACCTGCAGTTGGCCTTTAACTCTCTAAATCCTGCTTTTTGAGCAGTGTCAACATATTTTCCCAAGCATCTGGAGACAGACGCGAGCAATTAAAAGCTGTTAAGTGACCTTGTTTGGCAGCAGCAGCACACGGGACAGCAGCTCTGCTGGCAGAGCGAGACTGAGGGGAGAATGAAGCCTTCTCGACAGCGTTCGTCATCCCGGGGCCGGGCCCCCGAGAACTTCTGAATGAGTAAAATGATTTGATTATGTTGAGGCTAATGACGAGGGGCATACTTAAATCCATCTCCACGGTTTTCCTTGCTTCTGCCCCTGATTCAGCGCGCTGTCAGCAGCTTGTTAGACGGGTTTTTACTGCAGTGCCTCAGCTCACTGCCTTGTCAGATGAATACTGAGAGAACAGAGAGGTGTAATAAGAAAGAGAGGAACAAAAAGAGAGTCGAGGACGAAGGTTTGACACCGAGTTTCAAAGTAATGACGTGAAGAAGAAGAAGAAGAAGAAGTACTCAGATATTATACTTAAGTAAAAATGCAAAACCCCTGTGTAGAAACACACAAAGTCATGCATTCAAAATGTCACACGTACAAAAGCATCAACACAGACTTAAAGTGGAAGTGGAGCCAAGTTTAACTCCTTTATATACTTTGGGTAATTTGTGAATTTTCCCCCCAGGGATCAATAAAGTTGTATCCTAATCAATAATAATACATCATCAGTTATTTGTTGATTATATTATGTATTGTTCATTTGAATCTGCAAACTACCTTAAGTTATCAAATATATTAAGTGGGGTAAAAAGTACAATATTTCCCTCCAAAATGTAGTCGAGTAAAAGTAAAAAGTATCATAAAATATATGAAATACTTGTGAGGACAGTACTTGAGTGTGTGTGTGTGTGTGTGTGTGTGTGTGTGTGTGTGTGTGTGTAAAAGTCCTGCATTCAAACTTCTACTTCAATAAAAGCACAGATATTATCAGTCAAATGTCCGGTAATGTATTAAAAATAAAAGTACTCACTATGAAAAAAGTCATAATTATATATTATATAACTAAATTGTTACTAATGTATCAATGTGCAAACAGCATTTTACTGTTGTTGCTGGTTGGAGTGAAGCTAGTTATAAATATTTTACACTCGGTTAGTTTAGTCCAATGGTTCCCAACATAGGGGTCGGGCCCCTCTAAAGTGTCACTACACACACCACCCTAACCCGAACCACAGGAATTAATAAATGGGGTTAAAATGTTTTAAAAGGTTTGCTGGACAAATGTGAATTCATCTTTTGGATTTCTATTCTTTGTGAGCAATTGGATGATTCATAAGTAAATAGTATCTGCAGCTGTCAAATAAATGTAGAGAAGTATAAATTACAATATTTGGGTGTCACTTTTGTTACTTTTCTCTATGTTGTTTTCCACGGCAGATAGTACCGCTCAGCGTAGGCGGGATTAACAGCTGATCGGCTTCATAAAACCGCCGTGACATCATCTTCTACGCGACGCTCGCTGGATCCTTCAACGTTAACCCGACAGGCAAACGAGACTCATTTCAAATAAAAAATGTCTTTCCATCTTGTTTGTTTAATCCGTACAAAATCCGAAGTGTAAAAACAACAATTTGCTGTTTCATGGGGTTGTTATGTGCCGGGTTATTTCTCGGCCAGGTCAAGAAGAGTCTCCGCGAGTTGCCGGGCAACCCGTCCTTAATACATTAAATATTAAAAAAGTCTGCAGTGATTTGGCGTGCGCGTGTGTTTCAATCAGCTTGTCAGTAAAGATGTTAGCATAGCGATGTTAATTTGTGTCCCTGCTGCAGAAGTCAATACAGAACATATGGAGACATAAAGTCACACAGTAATTGACAGAATTTTAATACCAGGACCAAAACTGAACAATCCGCAGCAGGCCGAGCTCGTCCCGCTCAAAGGAGTCAAACAAAGCCGGTGTCTGACAGACAGCGACCTCTCCTTCCTGCCCGTCAACACAACAAAGACATTCGGCGTCCATTTACAGGCAGCTGCCGCTCCGCACACAGCGTGAGGCCGCCCTGCAACAATCTGAAACCAAACGAATTACTGTAAAGAAAAGAAAATCACGTTAGGGACGAGAGTGGACGTGAAGAGGAATCACGGCCTCTTGTTCTAATATTAGCGCTGCCATTGTTGTAGGTAAAGCCGAGCCTGCTGGGAGCTCTGTGAATGGTCGTAATACGCGAGCAGTTGTGTCATTGTGATTACATTTTGCACTCGGGGACAATGTGCAGAATAATTTGTGTGTGTTTTGTTGTTGCGTGTCTATTCTCCCAGATGCATTAGGTCCAATCAGCGGACGTCAGTTGTCCTGTTACTGTCTCCTCCACGTGTGTGTGTGTGTGTGTGTGTAACAGGATTAGACCAACGTATTGGGATGATATTAAGCTTTTATTCAATATCAGATATCGGTCGATCACTGTTGTAACTTGACAATATGACGGAGACGTTAGTTGTACAACACTTTTAATGAGACACAGCCTGTAAAAACGACACATTTTATTTTCTTGTTGGGTTTCTAAACATCTAATTATCACAGTAAATGCCTATTTTTTTTCAACCATCATATGTATTATGTTTTGCATATAAAACATGATCAGAAAAAAGAAGAGAAACTAAATCACATAATACATACACACACATATATACATAAATATATAGTTTTATGACTTCCTGATTCCTGATTGGATTCCATGTCTGTGTCTTTTAGATTTATTTAACTTAACACATTTTTTGATTTCAAAAAAGACTTTTGGAGGCCACATGTAAGTCTAAATTATGGCTGCAACAAACGATTATTTTCAATATTAGTTTTGAATTTTTTACATCAATCCATGAGTCAATATAACTTAAAAAGATACTGAAAAAAATGCTTCATTCTGTAAGAATAACACTCCAAAACCCAAACATTTCATCACATCCTACGGATGAATAAATTGTCAAAGTTACAGTTTTATAAAGTGACTGTCATTTGGTGGAACCACATAAATTGATAAATGATGTCAGCAAAAGTCTTGAAGCTGCTTTAGAGGCTTTTTTCATGCTGACATGGAGTAAAACTGAAAAATATCAGCCATCAGCAGAACAGAAAATACAAAAGAAATCTGAGTCAGTTCTCAAAAACCAGAATCCATCAACACTTCTGCATGTGCATGCTAGTGTGTGTGTGTGTGTGTGTCTGTGTGTCTGTGTCCTGCTGCATCACAACCTGTTTCTCCGTGTTATCCACACTTCCTCGTCCACCGCCGCAGGTCACGCCGGTGAAAAAGACAAAGCGAGAGCATGCAGAGCGAGATGGAAGAAGAAGAAGAGGAAGGAGGAAAAAAAAGAAACGTTTCACCGCTTTCAGAGAGACTCCATCGGTGAGGAGCACCCACCCCCACCCCCACCCCATCTCTCTAATCACATTACCCAAGAAAACTTTTACTTATGGCTAATGGAATTCGCTTAAAATTGAACGGCTGGGGCGAAAGTAGATTTGCATTGATCCAGATATGTATAGAGCCAAAGTCAGTCTATCTATTCTGTGAGGGAATTAAAGGCCGCTAAGCCTATAGAGCCAGACTGTATAATCCTATGTTAAAAGATCAATACTGGCTGGAACCCACGTGAGCTTTTTTTCATTGTGTGTGCTATTGTGTGTCTGCCTGAATATACAACCTGTGTTTTTTTGATCCAGAATGTATATTTTACCTGTAAACCCTTCAGCTTGTGGGAGCTGGCGCTCCTCCGCTCGTCTCCGGCCCTGTTTCATCCTGAAGAAGGGCTGTTTTGGGGCGGGTTGAAGGGGTGTGGTGGGGGTTTTGCAGTCAAACTGTTAACACCATACAAATAAGCCCGACTGCCCGGCGTTTATTTAGTTTGACACCCATCGTCTAGTGTGCCCTCTGACAGCTTTCACCCCCTGGGAAGAGCAGAATGAAGTTGGCAGCCAAAATGTGGTGGGTGCAGCTCTGGCTTCGAGGAGCAGAAAGCATCTGGATATGGAATGCAACGCCACCGTGCCCGCCTCCGGCACATTTCAAAGAACCATGAGCAACTCACCTGGCAAGAAAGAGGCGTCTGTGTCCAAACAGCAGTCGCATCATTTATAATACTTTGACGCATTCAATGTCTGCATATTATCTACTGTATGGTTAAGAACCAAGGATTAAGGTTGGGTAAAGATCATGGTGGCAAATAAACAAACACTAAAACGTTACTCGTCAACTGTGCTGCAGCCTAGCTACATCTGTCGGTAATCTACAGTCTGTTGTATATTTCTATGCTTTTCCTTTTTTGTTTTGACATTTTTAATGTTTCCCGGGTAACTTCAGGGCAGAAAAGACATTATTCACCATAACAAGCTACCTAATAACATTAGCAACATATAAACAACAGGTTTTACTGTAGTAATGTTCTGTATTCTTTTAACTAAATACAAGCAAATATACATTACGTTGCATTTTAGTTGATGGTTTATCATTTACTATTGGGCTTCCATGGGTGCTGCGGTTGTTGTGTGACGTCAGACAACTGCTTCTTCCTGAAGTCCACGTTGAAGGATTTGCCCCAAAATTACAAGTAGCAACTCCGACTTTGAGCGGCGTTCAATTGCACTTCTTCTAGTAGGATAACAGAAATTTCCGAGTTCTGAGTTGTCTGGAGTGCAGCATTAGGTACAGCGGTGCTTTGAGCTAAATACTAACGTCAGAGTGCTACCATGCTAATGGTGACAATGCTAACACACTGATGTTTAGCAGGTTTCCCATGTTCAACATCTTAGTTTTTGGTATTTGGTCTTAAAGCATTCATATGTGATCTAAACGGTAAATGCTGATAGATTTTACACATCATATGGAACGTAGAGGACATTTATTATTGAGTTTATGTCTCAGCGAACAGAGCTGAAAAATTAAGGTTTTTTTTCACATCCAAATTTTTTTCATAAAAAAATTTAGTATTTTTTCACATACAAGCTTTTTTCAGGAAAATTAAGGTTTTTTTCACATCCAGGCTTTTTTCATGAACAATTTTAGTATTTTTTCACATTCAAACTTTTTTCAAGAAAAAAAAAAATAGTATTTACATAACATTTTTTTCCATGAAAATTAAGTTTTTTTTTCACATCAAAGCTTTTTTCAAGAAAAACAAATTGTATTTTTTGACATTCAAGCTTTTTTCAAGAAAATTTTGTTTTTTTCACTTCCAAGCTTTTTTCACGAAAATTAGGTTTTTTTGACATCCAAGCTTTTTTTCAGGAAAATTAAGGGTTTTTTTCACATCCAAGCTTTTTTCATGAACAATTTTTGTATTTTTTCACATTCAAACTTTCTTCAAGAAAAAAAAAATATATATTTTTCCATGAAAATTAAGTTTTTTTTCATATCCAAGCTTTTTTCATGAAAATTAAGTCTTTTGTGACATCCAAGCTTTTTTCAGGAAATTTTTTTTTTTTTTTCAAATCCAAGTTTTTTCTCCTGAAAATGAAGTATTTTGACATCCAAGCTTTTTTCAGGAAAATTAAGGGTTTTTTTACAGCCTAGCTTTTTACATCAGGGTTCTCAAACGCACACAATATCACTTGACTGTCGCGTCAGATTTTTCATTTAATTTTCTTTTACCTGACTCGGTCTTGAGCCATCGATCCATCTTGTCAGTTGACGCTCAAATTGACCGCGCAGATCATTTATGACGTAAGATCGTAGAATGAACCCACGTGGCTACGTAGCTATGCTACATCTATGCTACACTCTTGTAGTTCAGATAATCTCCCTCAACTGTCGCCGTGTTTACAACCTGCATGACCGTTAGACTGCTTGTGTTTCTTGCCTTGTCCGACTTTGTTGTAGCGACGTCGCAGTGATCTCAGCAACTGATAGAAATGATCAACAAAACTACAAAAATAAGACCCAGTTTGTAATAAACCAGAATTATGCTTCAACTTCACAGAACTTCTCCCAGCTTTCTATTATCACTAAATGTTCCCAAAGTCTGTTCGCACCATTATTATCTTAGCATAGCTTCAGGAACGTGTTCTTTCTTTGAATGTGCTTCACATGGAATCAAAGAGGGAGATTAGCTAAGTGTTCAAGTGTAATCAAATTACACGGTTTTAACTGGGCGACATTGATCAGCTCCAGAAAATAATTCCTCCTGCCAGTCCATCAATCTCATCCATATTCACTCCCCCCCGCAAACATCTCCGCGGTTCCCCCCGCAAACCCTGAGAATGTGCTAAATGACCTCACACACTGACAGCGTCGCCACGCACACACCCGATAGTGACCTCATTGATGAGCCGGCTCCTGCCAATACTGAAGCAAACACACACTCACACACACGCACAGACTCATCAGTCAGGAGGTCACAGCGAACCCATCATCATCACACCGGCTGCAATGGGCAGCAGCAGCAATGACATTGGCGAATCTGATGACTAAGAAAATCCAAATATGAGATTAGTCCCTCTGACTATCCTGCTCCTAAGTGCCACTCCACACAAATGGGGCCCTAAGAAGATAATAACCGTAGCATTGCTTTTATACGGATGGAGTTATTCAATTACAAGCCCCGGGAGTGAAATGTTGCTATAACTGTACCACGGCCGGACACGGCGGGAGAGGAGACATTTCTAACAATATTTGTAAAGAAAAAAAAATGGCTGAACTTTCCATGAGGATGAGAAGAAATGTGTTTATGTGCGTGAGAATCTTTCTTCTTTCTTCAAGATTATCTTTTGCTTCCACCTATATTTTTCGCCAGGATATATTTCCATTTTTGACAAATGCTTCGCCCCTCACCTGGAGTTTGAATACCTTGCTCAAGGGCTAGTGGTGGGAATAATGGAGGAGATCCTTTTCCTGGGCAGGTTTTCATGTGCATAAAGTCTAAATGACTATTACGTATACACTTTCATCCAAAGCTCTTGGCCTTGGACACATGTGGAGGAGAAGTGGAAGGCCTGCACTACCTCCTGAGCTTTGTTTCTTTGTGGATTCAGTTAGCAGAAGTTACATGAGTCCAAACGGCTCATTAATTGGACAAACTTTATGTGATTCTGCCATTTTGGAGGCACCGGTCAAAACTAATCTGCTTCCAGTCCCAGTTACTTCATCTATTTGTGACTACACATGTTTTTCGCACAGAAAATCTTTTTTTTTTGTTCATGTTTTTTCTTTTCACTTGCCAGAGGACATATTCACTTTTCAGGGTGTTGCCATTATGTGCCATTAAATACCTGCAAAAGTTTCAAAAGGAGTTCAAATGGCATTGTTTTCATCTCGCCAAACGATCTAAAGAAGTAAGTATTTGATATTACATTCATGAACAGCTTTGAGATGTATCACACAACTGACTTTTTAAATGCGTGTCGGCCTGTGCAGATGAGCCCAAAGGATGCTGAAGCAGGAAGCAGAACACCAGCCACGAGCCTCACATGTCGACAGATCCATCTCCATGATGAAGAAGGAGCTCCGTATACTGATGAAGATCACCTTTTATCTAATAGTCCACCCCAAACATACTTGCTGCACACATGGACCTAAAAAATGGCATGTCGTTCTGCGCAGCAGGTCACCGTCTCGCATGAGTCACATTTGGGTTTAACTTGCATATCGAGAGCCTCGTTAACGTCACCGGATTTAATCGAGCTGCCACCTCCAGGTGCATATAACAAGTAATGGAGAAAGATCGCTGGACAACAACCACAATCTCTCCTAAAACCCTCGACAGCAGGTAGAAGCACAATATCGTCTTTACCTCGCTGCACCTTTCCACCGATGAGAATTAACTGCTGCCGTGCGGCGGTGCAGGCCAGCGAAAAGAATGAGTGCGTTTGACCATTCTTCCTCGCCTCTTTGGCAGCATCCACTCAGAGCTGTTGAAAGTCCAGAG
Organism: Bovichtus diacanthus; assembly: GCA_943590825.1. Classification (NCBI taxonomy): domain Eukaryota; kingdom Metazoa; phylum Chordata; class Actinopteri; order Perciformes; family Bovichtidae; genus Bovichtus; species Bovichtus diacanthus. Next base: position 2,433,199 of record CALSBV010010223.1, on the reverse strand, counting down.
GCAAGCGCGCCCTCTCCCCAGCCCGATACCTCCAGCTTAATCCTGTTTGTCCCCGTTTACCAGGATTGAAGTGGAGAGGCCTCTCTGGACCCCCCTTCACCCCCACTGCCTCCCACGTTTAAAAACATTTCCTGGACCATATCTATGTGCCCTCATCCAGGACAACTTCTATTACTTACAAATTACAGGCTCGGTAACCCAGTTACCCACCGAGGCCCCGGTTCCTCTGAAAATCGACTGGGTTTCCAGGGGAGAGCGACTCGGCCAAGGGCAAACCACAGCTGAGCAGGTTGTGCTTATAAAGACGTCGAGAGTCGGGACACAAGAGCGCTTCTCTCCCCAAATCGTTCTACTTTTTTTACTGTCATTCTAATAAGAGATCATCAGCACGTACAATGCATCCACACACACTAATAATTCAAAGCTCATAAGGTAAATAAAAGTTTAAAAAAAGATGTAAATCCGATCAGAATATTTGATGTGCTCGTTGTCACATCACTTTCACATTAAAATCGATCATCGCAGGCCTCCATTCTCCCCAGAGAGACTTACGACAGCCAATCAAATTATTGATTGATCCTCACACACTTCGTCTGAGTGAAGGTGGAGATGTGCCTGTGGATAATCACCCATGAGCCTCTGGGGCATCAGTGATTAAGTGAGGACGTGGTGGAGATCCCGTCAAACTATGGTGGAAATTAAAGTCTTGGATTCAAACGTAAATGTAAATACAAGCAATATTTAACTTTATGTGTTTTTCAGTCTCTATTTGGTTTGTTCATTTCTACGTTTGCCATCCAGAACTCTACTTTAGTTTGACTTTGATTTCCTACTTTTTCCAGAAAATCTGAGAATGGTTGTGATTGTTTTTTGTTTTTGAATCAAAAGTTGTAATACTGGTACATTTCTTATTCACTGACAATTCTGTGTAATTGTTGAACAAAGGTCCGAAAAACTTACAACAAAAAATAAAATAATACATTGACTTATGCTCTTAATTCAATGTTTGCTGTTATAGATGATTGTGTTATCAGTTTAAATAAATAACTGCAGTTAGCCCATCGTGGTATTAACTTTTGGTTGTTAAACAATATGTATCCGTGGAATAAAGAGTTATTATAACAATCATCATTCAGTAACTTCTTTATTGAATAAGACACATTTTACTGAAAAAGCATGGATTTCTGTGCGACCACACACCCTGGTCGTCTGTCTGTCCACCGTCCATTCTTTGCTCCAGACTCTGCCCTCGGTGCTGATCCTGCAGCACAATACCTGGATGCTGCATTGTTTTCTCAGTAAACACGGCAGTGAGGAGAGAGACAGCTCGGCTTAGTGGGAGACACACCGTCTTCCTGAAGCAGCTGTTTTTATCTGCCATCGCTGCGAGTGTGACACAACAGACACACACTCGTGTTCACACGCCGTAAAGCTGCCAGTCTGTATTCATCTGTTATTTTCTTTAGCCTAAGATTCCCAGTATGTCAGGTTTTTCTTTGTTTCTCTTTTTTTAAAGCTTGTCCTGCTTCACCTGCTCTCTCATTGCTGTCACATGGTTTCTCTCCACACCTGAAACATTTACCTGCAAACCCAGCTGCTCCTCATCACCGCAGTGTGTTCACAGGCATATTTAGCATTTATTACTGCACAACAATTTACATTACACTT
>CALSBV010010223.1:2400563-2429692 GCA_943590825.1 Bovichtus diacanthus | reverse complement strand
ACACACACACACACACACACACACACACACACACACACACACACACAGACAATCCCCTGTTACCCAAACCCCTCCACCCCCAACCCAATACGACACACACACATAGATTAGATTTCACTAACAATAGTATCAGAATGCCCCTCTCTAGAGACAACACACACACACACACACACACGCAAACATGCACACACACGCACACTTACAGATAGGGTTCTTTTGACTAGATCTACACACACAGTCTTGCATGCACACAACATTTACAAACACAAACACATGTTGGCAGTGCTTCAGGCTATGCAAGAAGTAAGTGCATGCATTATAAGATTGATATTATTGAACTGAAAGCAGTTTGAAATGGGCTTGACCAGAGATAGATGTTGGAAATGTAACAAGGAAGTAGGGCACATTTTTTGTATTTTCTTGTAGGATGGTCCCTTTTTAGGAATATGTCCTAAAACAACTTGAAAAGAGGTTCAAAGCACCTCTGAAGTGAATGTTGGGAGACAACAGATTGTATTGTAGCAGCCAGGCTAACTGCACGTAGCTGCAGGAATATTTGGTTAAAATGTACAAAGCAAACTAGTGAAATTTAGGATAATTTTCCTAGAGTTTTGGATATAAGTTAACAGAATATAAAGGAACTCTGTAGTGCAGAGGTGGTATCATTGTTTTTATAGCTATTTATATATATTATCAGGATTTATTTATTTATTTTTGGTGGTCTGTAGTCTTTTAGTAGTACTTTTTGGTTGTTTTCTCATCTCACTTGTTTTTCTTTTGTTATATATATATATATATATTTAAAATCTGTCTGTACTATTACACTACTGGACTGTGACAGATATTCAAGTATTTAAATTAGAATAGAATAAAACAGTAAAATAGAAAAGAGTATATAAAAAGCGGTCGTAAGGGACATGAAAAGGAAAACAAAATTATATTTCCAAGGAAGATGTTACGTATATACTCACAAAAAATATGTGCAATATGATATCAGTGGTATGTATAATGTAAAAAAAAAAAGAAAAAGAAAAACACTGACACACAAACACACACAGCCGATAATCCTCTGCACAACACATATCACACTCATTAAAGGATGTGGACAGCATGGGAACTACTGCGGCGCTGTTGAGAGGAGGATCAACATGGCGCCATCACCCTGCTCCTTATCAAACACACACACACTCACACGTACACACACAAACACTGGTGGTCATGTACTGTATATGTACATAACCCCCTTGTGATACTCTAAACATGTGCGACCTGTCTAGTGTGGCTCTGCTTCGACCTTCATATCCCGGTCACGTCTCAACTCAAATTTTGGAGATTTTGTCCGGCAAACATTGCATGAATTTTCAAACTCACGGTGGCTAAATTCAAACCCCAAAAAGTTTCCTGGAAGCTGACACATGTTGCTAATATGAGGTCATCACCCGGGACGCTCAAGTTTCAGCAGCATGAGTGAATATTGGCCGTGTGCTGCGATAAGGCTGCAGTGAACTCCTGCCACGATGCCTTGTTGGGTTGCGTTGGAGTTTCCAAGGCATGACGGCGCTGGCGACAGCCGTATCTAACGCTCTGACCCTTTTCAAGTCAGCCGCTAGCACTTCAATCTCTCCCTCTGCTGCTCACATACACACACACACACACACATCCTCCCCACATCTGCAGATAGTGTCACTGCTCCAGTCTCCAGGCCTACGATAAGGGGACCCCCTGAAAAAAGAGGAGGGGTGCAGCGAGTGTTCATGGCAAGCAGTCTGAGAGTGGAAACCCAGAGAGAGAGAGAGAGAGAGACAGAGTGTGTGTGTGAACGTGTGTGTGCAGTCATGCTAATCTCCAGCCCGGCTCCATAAACACTGCTGTGGCCCCGCAGAGCCAGATCCCCAGCAGCCGAGCAGCCCTGCGGCTCCAAGTCTGATGCAACGCGTCACACCAAGCCGCCTCCGCCGCCGCCGCCACTGCTGCTGACCGGCAACTAGAGCAGATTAGCTCGGGCTCTATCTCATGATGTCATCATCTGCAATTTCTGGTGATTGGGAGAAAAAAAGTTTCGAGGTTTTGGCTTCATTACATGACTCTAAGGAATATTAAAGATTTTAAAAACAGGAAAGATGCACTCATGTTAAATTTATTTAACACTTCCAGATATTTTGCAGAACAGGCACATTTTTATCTATAACTACAAATGAAGGAAAATAAGAATAACCCGATGATGTTGCTGGACGAAAAGTTAAAGAGAGGGACGGGAATAAACCCCATTTCATGGCGATCCATAATTATTGAGATATTTCATTAAAAACCAAAATGTTGACCTGCTGGTGGCGTTACAGGAAGAGTTGGGGGATCAGGTGGATTCTTCTTCACTGCATCACGAATGTCTGCACCACCAATGTCTGACTGTCCAACAGACACACCCACCATAAAGATGTGCATGAGTAAAAACCTCGAGTTCTCTGGAGAATAAAGTCCCTAAAAACTTGGAAAATAAAAACTTGGTAACTGTCATTTAGCAGGCCAGTTAGCTTGGTCGCTAATGGTGCAATAAGTTGACCTAGTTTTTTCAAAATACGTGTTTGTACCATCGACTCCAACACGTCCAATAAACATTTTGCTGTTTTCATTGCTGGTGTGAAGACGCTAAGTAAAATAATGACCTTTAACTACACTACCCCATCATTAAGACTTTTAATGATGTAATTATTGCTAAAAAAAGAAATAAAAAAAGATTTTATATATATATATATATTTCACCTGAAGTTTATGTGTTTGAACAATTTAGAGCATATTCCTGCATTGACTTCTCAAATGATCACTTCCAGGAAACCTTGACTAAAGGCCTAAATGTCGTAAAAACAATTCAACCTACAAGTTGCTGTTTAACGCTGGACACTACACGGACACTGCTTCCTGCTTTGTTCACAGATGTGTCCTGTGTGTTTGTATTGTCACTCATCTTATCACAAACTGCATTCTTTTTAACATATTATTATTGTCTACGTTTGATTTCCCATTCACAGAAAAACAAGAAGATTACTGCAGTTTTTGCTCTGCCTCCGTTTGGATTGGCTCCTTAAGTTTAAACTGGGCTGTGATTGGTCGATACCCAGAACAAAGTTAGGTTGTGAGAGGCAGAGTCAGATAAGAGCCGGAGCCAGACCAAATAAAGACCAGCAGTCTGTTAGCATTCCTCGTGTTGCTCCATATCCCCCTGCCACACACAGAGACATTCCTCTGCTGTCGCAGAACAAAACACAAATACACTTTCAGTACATTTAAATGGAACAAGACGACATGAAAGTGAGAGTCGGGGGTTCGGCTTGCTCATGTTGAAAGAGAATTTTATATTCTGAAAAAATACCCTGATGAAAAAAAAGGTTTCACATGTGGTGCAGTGCACATCACAGATATACACAACTAATAAGAGAGTAAATGTTAAATATATATAATACAAACACAACAGCACAGGGCTCATTATGATGTCATGGAAATGTAGGATATTAATAAAGAAATGTCAAACCTGGTTTTAAAATGACTAGAGAGAGTCTTTCATAAAAGGATAACTTCAACATATTCACACACACACACACACACACACACACACACATATATATATATATATATATATATATACACAAATGAAGTCGGCATTTTTGCACGAAACAAGGATTTTGTCCCTCGTCTTCCAGTCCAAGAGAAATTATTACAGCAACAAATAACTTTCAATATACATTTAATATTAAACATTGTGTTAAATGTTGTCATCTGACTATTGATAACACGCTTTACAAATTTGTTTTTTCTTATTTGCTAAACATGGGAGTTGATAGCCTGCATGAAATTGAACTAAATGGGTTTTGTTTCTATAATAAATAATTGTTCAAAAGCCAAACAACACTGTGGGCGGTGGAGAAGCAACACACACAGCGTGTAGCACCAACCGCCGTGACCTCGTGACCTCTCACGCAAATGATTTCAAAGTAATTGGTACTTTTAATAATTTCGGAACAGCTTCGATAGCATTGTTGTTATTACTCATCCTTGGTTGGCTTGCGGCGCTCATTGGATCGATTGTTTCCGAAAAGATGATTTGTTGTTTCGGTGAAATGGAAAAACAAGTGTTGCTGTGTTGCTTTCCACTTTCTTGCACTCAGCCAATGTGTGCTTTCACTTTTACCTGCTGTGTTTAGACAGGTTCCTATCTTTGGCTCCTTTAGCAGGATGTCAATCTCCATTGTTTCCTGTCAGGCCCAGAGGTGACTCAGGCATTTCAAACTGGATTGAGTTTTCACTCTTAGACGAATGAGAAGCTGTCAAGTTCAGGACAAAAGCTCCCGAGTGGGAACTGCCATCAGCATCACACACGGAGAGCTTTCTCTTCCTAAACAAAACAACCAGGCGTCAAACACAACAACCGGTTGCTGTTAAAAAATGCCGAGCAACAACGCATACGCCCTCTCACACTTTCGCTCATTCATGCCATGGGAAGTAGGATGCCGTTCATTACGAGCGGTTGTTTTGCTTGTGTCAGATTTTATGAGTGAATGAGGAGATGTTAATTTCCTGCTCATCGTGACTCAGACCACCCAGCCGGAGTCACAACTCACGGACAGAAAACTCAGCAGACGTCATGTTTCACCCGCTGACAACTTTAGTCCACATTCCTGAGGACGGCAGGGTGCAGTGCGCTCAATGTCGTTCGGTTTTTGAACCTTTCAACTGCATTGACTGTCAGATGCAATCAATAGATTATCGCTCACCACCAAGTTTGCCACATGCCGTTATCTTTTATGACATTTCCGTCCTGCACATGGTTTGCCAGCTCCTCATATAATATTTGGAGACATTGCTGCCATCACAAATTGCAGGTAAATTTTTGTGGCTGGAAACAGTCCTGCCACCCCATCAACAAACTCCCAGTGCTGCACATTTATTGTCATTGCTTGGCTTCTTGGCTCCTCCAAAAGTTCTCCATTCTGAAATGCATATACATTTTTTTTTTTTTTTAAAATACAGTTTTAAGAGGCGAGGTAACATTACCTTAATAAAATACACATTATATAATTTTTTTATTTTTCCCAGTCGCCTATAATATTTGAAACTTGGTTCAGTCTGTTTCAGTAAAATATATTGTTTAAACTTTTTTTTCATATAAATAAATCCAGAACTTGAATTATACACATTATATAAGTGTTAAGTGTTAAAAGTACAGGAGGTCTTTTTAAATCCCTTTCGGCAAACAGTGTTTTGCAGACAGGATCTAAATAATTAACTTCAAGTGATTGCTTTCTAAAAAAAGAACTTAAGCACTCAAGTGTTTTGCACCTAAAAGATTTCCTTGAGAGTGTTAACGTTACAGGACGTGGCTAAGTGTGTAATAATGCCTCTGTTCATTCAGGTCACTGACAAGCTACGACTTAAACCGCTTGACAGCCATTTTCATCTTTGATCTCTCAGGTTATACCTCAGTGTTCGCACCTCCTCGGTGAGCAATCGTATGTCAGCGGGGTGTTTGCAGACGACCCTTGGAAAGGGCCGCTGGCACCTGATGATCCACTCACTTCAAAGAGCATAAACTTGGCTGTTGTATCTGCAGCACAAATTGCTTCGTGTCCCATTTTGCTATTCATCTCTGTGGATCCAAACTGCACAACAGTACCTGTGTTGTTGAGGGTGTAGCTGCAACTACGGCCCCGAGGGAATCCACTGGCTGAGAGCCTCAAAGCCACATAAGAGGAGTTAAGCCCCGCTGAAGAGAGGCTGTCATCTTCTCCAGCGCTGCACCTGTGGAGACTGGCCTGGCCCGGGAAAGAGAAGGGAGCTTTGGGAGGATTTGGACGAGAATGGCAGGCCACTTTGCACCTTGACGCGGTAAATGCCTTCAAGGGGTCGACGGCCTTTAGTATCAGCCCCAAGGGGAAGGAATGGAGATGACGCTGGAGCAGTGGAGCACGTACAGCTCACGCACAGCTGTGCAGACGGGAACAGGATGACACTACTTCAGCAAGTAAACGGCCACATTTATTTCAGCAGATGCTTTAGCCGAGTGGATTCTGAGGACGGTTAATAAGTGAGCACAAGGTGAGTCGGCTAAAACTGTTTTAGTGCGAGCAGCGGCGCCAGAGAGTTGTGATTGGGGGAGCTACACTATATGCTTATAGGTGCTGATGCATTGCCACAAACAATAATAAAAAATAACACTACTGCAGAAAAGCGAGATTCAATGATATGCTACATAATGGAAATACACGTCACTAAATGTTTCGCCTTATACGACAATGCAAGTGCAATTAATTCTGTGACTTTCTAATTTAAAAATGAACAAATTGATACAAAAAGTTTGCAATAACCAGCACGAACGAACAATCAGCGCAAATTGAATATGGTAGCGCAGAGCCAGTTTACGTTGCTGTGGAAACGGCTGCTGGCTGCGATCACTTCCATTGATACCAACCAACTCAATCAAGTCGCACGACAAGAGGCAAAGGTCATCATCACTAACTTCATAAATGAAAGATATGATTTAAAAGTTTAGTTTTGTTACATATAAGTCAGTCCGAAGTCTCCTTATATAGTGTATTTTTTATTCCATAAAACAACAATTCAATCAAATTTAAAGCCATTTACTATCTACATATCTATCTTCAACAATCCTCTGAAAAACACTGTAATTAAAATGCCAAATAACTATTAATTTTTCACATTTTATTCAATCTTTCTCTTTATTATTTATTTGACTGTACATTCCCTTTTTTTTTATATGCACTTGTTATTCTTCAGTGTTTTGTCTTGTCTGATGTTTGATTAATGTTTGATTGTTTAAACCCCCTTGGCTTATTTTCTCATTTAAAAACATCCACTTAGTTTAAAAAGAAGAAGAAAAAGACAGATTCTAGTGTGTTTATGCTCTGGGAATTTGAATACAGACACATTAATACAAATTGAGTATTTAATTTCTTCCCATGTTTGAATGGTTGTATGAATGTCCAATAAAAGGTGACGGCCATCAAGAAGTATTGTTGATTATTGATTTTAAATTAACAAATTAACAACATTTTTTAGAAACTAAAAATCAACACAGTTTAAAAAAAAATTATAATAATAATTGTATTTACCTTGCATTTGTTTGTCATGTATTTTTCATATAATTAAATAGTAAAACATTATTAAAAAATAATATAATTCACATAATGTCAACAAGGTTCTTTGAGAATTTTTTTTGGTGCAATTAGTTTTACATCAAAATATTTAGAAAAATTAGAAGTGAATAATTTCTCTTAAACACTTTCATTGATTACATTCTTGTATTTCACTTTGACAGAGGAACACCTTGTCTTTTTCCATCTCGCTAACTAATAGAGGAGCATCACTTTAACGTCCATTATTTATCACATCGGGACATCCTACTGGACATCTATGAACTCAAGCAAACAATAAGCCAGAAACATTACATCGTCACGGGTCTGTGGAGCTGAGTATTAGTTTTATTATTGCTTTTCAGACATTTAAAACATCAGAGACAGATATATGCGCCACTAAACCTGCTCGATTTTCCCAACTGCCTCCATCCACAGGAGAGCGTTTCACAGTCTGGTACTGCAGACGTGTTTACACACACTTAAGCCTCACTGTATTTATTACTGACAGAATTCCCAGGTACTTATACAGTCAAAGCACCATTTAAAAGAAATGCACACACTCTGTCACACAATCACACTCGCACACACAGGCACACTTACAAATATCCTCATGCACACACATTTTTTCGCCCTGAACATGCACCTACGCTCCTCACAAGTGCTTAGCGCATTAGAGAAACAAAACAGATCTACCTCTCAGCACACACTTTAATCCTCAGGCATCCAGCTCTGGGATGGTGTGAGAGAGTCTGATGCTGAGCTCTGCATCCCAGCACGTCTGCGTGGACAGACGGCGCTCTCTGCAGAAGGATAGGTCACCAGGTCATGTCACCTATCTTTGGACGAGCCCGAGGCAGACACAAGGGCCATGCAGCTAATCCAACCATCCTTCTTCGATACGCCGTCGTCAGGCAAGGCCGAGCACGAATCTGCAGAAAGTGTGTTTTGAAGGAAAACATGGTTCGTTCTTCAGTGAAGAACAAGTGGGATGGAAAACGTGGCAGCAGCAGACGACTTAATCAGAAGTTGAACATCACAGTTGCTGCTTCGTCACACAGATGAACATTGTTCGCGCTCATTCTGGAAAATCTGGAATTTGAACTCATCTTCCTGTCACACTGCTGGAAATGTCTAAGTCCTGCTGTTGATTGTCGTGGTTGTCACAAGCCGTCAAATCTGCCCTTGTTTGATGTCCTGAGCTGAAGTTGCAGCTCTGCTCGGGGACACGGTCAAGTTAAAATCATGTTTTGAGGATTTAAATGTTCAGTGTGTGAATGCAAAAGCTGTCATGAGTTCACACAATTCAGACTCAATGTTACTCAACGGCGTACGTTCATGAAAGTCACAGGAAAGTCGGATTCAGTTGTCAGATTGTCTTTAACCCCTTTTCTAGAATACCACCCTGGTCTCAGGTCATATATTAAGCTTTTGAATATTAAAAATGGAAAAACAACTTCCTTTAGTCCTTGGTTGTTGGAAATGTCTTGCAAATTGAGACAGACGCTTCTTCTTCTACCTCGAGAGACAGTAAAGGTCACGGGGGTCGAGCTGCTGATCCCTGCGATGAACAGCACTGTTATGGGTTTAACCTACAAAGACTTTGTGCGTCTGTGAAAAGTGAAAGGCAATTAGAGTCATGTCCTTTACAGATATATAGACACAGTACTGTCTAACTCTCCAATTATATGTCAGGGTTTGGTGCTGCTGCTGTGTGATGGTTGGTACTACTTAACTACTTCATATACTGTAGTAGAAGCAATAGTGGGCGACTCATCACTATTGATGCTCTCTGCACAAAGCAGAGTGAATTATAGATAAGAGTCTGTAATATAACCCAGCACAGCTCTGCTTTAATTAAACTAAAAGTTAGATTTTGATGTTTATTTCGATCTGTAGTAGATAAAAAAACAAAACATGTCTTCTGCCAAAACCACGAGTGAAATGATCATAGCAGCACTTTTAAAAGATGTACATTTAAGCATAACATTGAAGAAAATATGTTTTCACATTCATAATTGGGAAAGCGTTGATCAGGAAATGGAAGCAACAAAGTGAAGAAAATGTTTAATTTGATGTGGATTTTAAGGATAAAAATAAAGATCTTTTTTCAGTTCTCAATATTCAGATTGTGTTTATAGGTGAACCGTGGGTTTGTCTGGTAAACAAATAAAAGTTATATTTAGATGAATCTTTTCTACTGAGTCTATCCTTAAAGTCTAATAAATGTATTGAATGCATTTTCTCCCTCATAAAACATTTGTAAAGCTGTTTTATTTGAAGCCTCAGCTCACAGTCTTCTTCTCTGCCGATGATGCAACGCTATGTTTCTTTGTGCATATAGTGTGAAACGACTTACAGGAATGTGTCTCACGTGTTTATTACAGGGCATGAAGACATTGGTCCACAGCAAAAAAATGTTTTTTAAAATCTGCAAGTATGTAGAAAACAGCTTTGGCATGCAGTAACGTAAACACATGATTAAGTCAAATATAGACAAAGCTGGAAAATACAATAAAAGTTAGCTGTTATTGTTAGCATAAACGTAGAAAGGCTCATTCGTCCACGTGTAACTGAACAAGGGCCCATGTGAAAACCCAACACTCTGTTAACCACATAAAAATGTTTGCTGCAAGAAGTGCATGTGGACAGTTTGAGAAATGGAGGCATTTACAATCTGCGGAGGAAACAAATGGAGGGCTGGACGAGTGCTAGCAAAGTACGCGATCGATCACGGAGCGGGAGGGGAAGGGACGAAGACGGAGGGAACGTGTGAGCGAGGAGGGGAGAGATGGAGGGAGTGAAGGAGTCGGGGTGGGGGTTTTGGTGGGTGGGTGCAGATAAAGCCGAGCTCTGGAGGATTAACTTGTCTTGAGTGTGTTTCAGAGCCGGCGTGGTTGAGGGACAGGCACTCTGCTCCGGGGCTCTGGAAGTTCTCAGCAACATCCAGACGCTCTGTCTGCAGTCACACAGACACAGCAACACACACACACACACACACACGCATACATAAACAGAAAAATAACATGCATGAACACAAACGCACAACACCTAAATGCAGACGTGCACACACTCAAACTTAACATCTCTGTCTCCCTCTGTTTTTTGACCTGCCAACTACTGTTTCCTCCGTCAGCGTCATGTGATTCGTCTCTATATTTAGGTTCTTACTTTGTATGTAGATACCACTCATTGAATTTTTTTGACTCAACATCCTCGTTGTAATCCCATCCAATAATTCTGTGTGAAGGTGCCAGTTCAGACCGTTTTACCTTTTTTTATTTGTATCTTCTTTTCTTTCTTTTTTTATAAAGACCGCCTAAAACAAACAAATGACGAGGATTCACCTTCAATATTGGGACAAAACATTTTAGGGTTAAGACTCAGGCTTTGCTGAAGGTAACATTTAGGGTTAAGGTTATTAGTCCAGGGAATTAATAAACACAGTATGAAGCCCACTATGATGAGGAAGATGTGGCGATGGATGACATGGCTTTATTGAGTTAGGAAACAAAACAGCAGCTGAAGACAACATTGAGCAAGTTTAAGAAATAACACACAGTTACACACATGTTCGCTGCAGGAAGGTTTGTCTCTGCCTGCTACAACATAAAAACTCTCCTTAAAATGAAATAAAAAAGGTTTTTATTCTTATTACTCGTGTTATTAACTTTGTTCACTGACACAAACATGCACACAGACAAACAGATATTCTGTATTTGTCTTTGATATTTCTTTTTATATGTTTCTAATGTGTCATTAGCGCTGCTGCTAAATATTACCTGCATGGATTGGATTTGTCTTTTTTCCCTTAAATGTTCTGAATTGTAAATGTATGTGTGTATTCAGCTCTTTGGTGATACTGTGTCTGTATAGGGTCAGTAAAGCCATTTGAATTTGAAAGAATGCAAACACAGATACTGTGTTGGAAGAATATAATTAATGCACAAAACTGCGACTTTGAACTATAAATTAAAGCGCGCGCTGTTGATATCTACGGTTAAATGGCTGTTCACCCCCTGCGTTAAGTATACGCTCGTCCTTATGGTGTCTTCATTAACAACCACCTGCAAGACAGGCGTAAACAATAAGAATATGTGAGCAGGAAAGACTATAATGTACAATAACAAACCTTTTTAGTTGGAGATTTCTCCAACAGGAAGTTTCATGTCCTTTGGGTGTTTTGCTCCAGGCCACGCTGGCAGTAATTCCTGAGTAATGAGAGACTCTCTCAGAGACCTTTAATCAACCAGCGACATGAGTTAGCGGGTCTGTTTCACACCATGACGCTCTCTTCTCTGGCTGCGTCGCTGGTGTCGGCTGAGGAAGGTGACAGGACCCCGGTGTGAAAGTGCTGATAGGAGCTCGCTTTTCCAGAACGTTCCCACACGGAGCGTCTCCAGAGCCGCCGACACTGACAGCACGATGGGTGACAAGCGTGCCTGCTGTCAATCATCCAAGGCCTGAACATCTCGCGACTATAGTCACATTACTCAGTTAAGTGACAAATAAATGAGCTATATATACATATATATATATATATAAATATATAAATAATCTGATGTTGATTTTAATATTTGATTATTTTTTGTATCGAGTAGATGCCATGTTGGTGATTTTATCTGAATGCTTCTCACACAAACACCCACACACACACATAGACGGGTTTATGTGTACTAAAAGGACACCCCTTTCCACACACACACACACACACACACACACACACACACACACACACACACGCACACACACACACACACACACACACACACACTCACACATACACACACACCAATAGCAGTGAGCTTCTTTAATGAGAAAATTCTCCTCCTTCTTTATCTAAATATAAAAGTTTCAACAGGGCACTTTTTCTTCGCTCATCAAAAGTTGATTTGCAGTTTTTTTTACATAACAATCACTTAAATATTTTAAGTTATTTTCTTTACTCTAAAAACAATGAGAAATCCCTTCTGCTCTGGTGCAGTAACTTGTGGTGTCATTGTCTACTGTAAAGGATGAATTGAATAAGACTCTATAGAGTTTAACGCAGCAATAATTGGTTATTTTTTCGGGCCGCTTGGGGGCAGCATAACAAGCTGTAAATACAATTGTATCGCCTTAAATGGTTGTCAAATGTGGTTTAGCAAACTGTTGTTTATTTACACATCTGGTTGAATAAAGTCCAATATTCACTCAGTTTCTCTGGTTTCTCTTGGGATACACATCTGTCTCTTTAGCTGCTAAATGCTCCGCTATGTTCACCAGTTAGTCTCGAACTCTGGCTGTTTGCAGAAAGTGTAGAGAAAGTGTGCAGAAAGTGTATAGAAAGTGTAGAGAAAGTGTATAGAAAGTGTACACTTTGTTACAGAAAGTGTATAGAAAGTGTATAGAAAGTGTATAGAAAGTGTACAGAAAGTGTATAGAAAGTGTACACTTTGTTACAGAAAGTGTATAGAAAGTGTATAGAAAGTGTATAGAAAGTGTATAGAAAGTGTACACTTTGGTACAGAAAGTGTACACTTTGGTACAGAAAGTGTACACTTTGGTACAGAAAGTGTACACTTTGTTACAGAAAGTGTACACTTTGGTACAGAAAGTGTATAGAAAGTGTATAGAAAGTGTATAGAAAGTGTATAGAAAGTGTACACTTTGGTACAGAAAGTGTATAGAAAGTGTACAGAAAGTGTACACTTTCTGTACACTTTCTGTACCAAAGTGTACACTTTGTTACAGAAAGTGTACACTTTGGTACAGAAAGTGTACACTTTGGTACAGAAAGTGTACAGAAAGTGTACACTTTCTGTACACTTTCTATACACTTTCTGTACCAAAGTGTACACTTTCTGTACCAAAGTGTACACTTTGGTACAGAAAGTGTACACTTTGGTACAGAAAGTGTACGGTGGGTTTATCACCTGTCTGCTGGGACTACAGGTGATGCTGATCAAAACATTGAGAGTGAACCAAAACATTAACGTAGTGGTCTATAAAACCACAAAGTTTTAATAATAATAATATAAATATTGATTTGTGTAGCGTCTTTTAAAACTGTCTTTAATAACAAAACAAACATTTTAAAAATGTTTTATTAATGTAAGGAACATTTTATTGTTCAAATATGTTTTTTTTTTACATATTTTATTGTATTTGGCGTATTTTTACTTCATTTTCTGTACTTTATTCAATTTGTTTCATTTCATTGTGGTGCTGAATTGTTGTAGTTTTATTTATTTATTTTTTCATTTCATTCTAAAGCACTTTGTAACTTGGTTTTAAAAAGAATTTCGTATCAATGAAGTTCATTGCATTATTTTTGTCATCCTATGCTTTTAAAATCAAAATCATCCAGATTACTAGGAATTGATGTTATTTTTCAGAGGAAAGATTATTGACACACACACACACACACACACACACACACACACACACACACACTCTGCAGGCCCTCTGAGAACAGATGTTCAGGTGACATAATCCAGGCAGCAGGTGACTGTGTATCTTTGTGTATCTGTGTATTTCTATCCATGCATGTTTTATAACTACTCTGCATGTGTGTGTGTGTGTTGTTCAGACGTCATCATTACTGTCATGTTGACAGCAGGACACACACGTAGTGCTGAGAGGAGTGTGTGTCTGAGCAGCCTCGGGGTGCGTCTGTGTGTCAGCAGTGGTGAGTTAATCGAGCCATTACTCTGATTAGCTCCTCTGGGCCTCTGCTTTAAAACCAGGGTGATGTTTAACATTCATTTTGGAAAAGAAGAAAAAATACATTGTTGTTGGTGTTTGTACCAGGAGTGTGAAGTCTTCTTCAGGGGTGATGAAGAAGAGGCTAAAACTCTCCTCAGTTACAAATGTTGAAGGAAAAATCCTCCTGAAACTTATTTTTCCATGTGTATATGTCTTTAAATTTAGACAAAGTGATGTCACAGCCAGGTATTTCTATAATAAAGTATATAATTCAGTTTTGGACCTTATTGTTTATCATTGACAGCTTCAGTAATTCAAAACAACCCAGTCACACACAAATTAAATTGAAGTATTTTGCATTAGAAATGATATTTCCCCAAAAACAAAGCAAACAAGAAACACACTTCACATGTTTATTACTTTAAAATGTGATAAATGCATTCATTATAGGGCTTTTTTATTTCACATATAGATCATTATCACAGCATTTCAACAGTATTTCACATACGATGAATCTACATGTTTGTATTTTGGACATTCAGACATGAGAACGTCATTTCTTTTTCACTCAGGACGTAAAACACAACTCACACTCGTCTCCTTTTCTCCCAAGACTTTATCCATTAAATTAAATCAGGCTGCAAAGAACACTGGGCCTGGAACAGGAAGCTTTTTCAATCTGAAAGCCTTTGCATGATTTATTTATTTTATATATTATTTTATTTTTGGTTGCCGTTATTTTAGTCTCTGGTCTCAATCAGTGAAAGTAAATATAATTTCCAGGGTTATAACACAGAAATATAGGCCACATTTTCAATGCTTTTGTTACATTTATGGAAAACCTGAAGACTGATTTTTTATTATAGTGTGTTATAGTTTGCAACTGTAAACACAAAAATATTTGTTTTTATCACCAAAGTGTTTTTATCTACCAATTATTTTATCTTGTCTTTTTTATTAAATGTGTCCTATTTTATGGTATTAATCTTTGATGTTTCTGATTATTTGTTTTTATGTTATGCCCTTTGTGTTTCATTTTACGTATTTAATGTCCTATAGAAATAAAGTGAGTTGTTGTTATTATTTTTAATGTATGTAATAATAAACAGCGTCCACATATTCGCTTTTTTCTGGTCAAAGAATCACAGACTTTGTCGTGTTTCATCCAAATTAAAACCCTGCGACCATTTCAGATATCTCAGAAAATAACACATTGACAACAACGTTTCGCAGATTCATAAATTGCTATTTACTTCATGCATTGATTTATTGATTTATTTCATCATTTTGTTGACTTGATCCAAAGCCTTTCCTGTTTTTACAAGTCAATGATAATAAACCACATTGTGCTGTGCTCTGTCTGAGGCTGAGTCTCCTCTGCAGGCTCCCTACTCTCCAGGATCTCTTGTCTTTCACTTCAGTTCATCTTCAGCAGGCTCTTCACTCAGCAGAGTCGCTCCGGTGGCTGTGACTTGTCATCTTCTCTCTTCCTTCGGGACACTTGGCCGGGGGACAGCTGCCTTTGTGTCGCTCTGGTGTTGAGCCCTGGTGAAAAGGCAACAGAGACGGGGCAATGAGCTAAGTGATATTTAGCTCTTTGCCTGCTTCAAACCAACACACACACACACACACACACATGCACACACTGCTACAAAGACAAACAGACACACATATAGACGTATACATAAAACCAAAACACATACAATATCATGTCAGTACACTCAGCAGCCGTCAAAGCTGGCTCCAAACCTCTAAACAATCAGCACACACACACACACACACACACGCACGCACGCACACACACACACACATCCTCTGTCAGCCTCGAGTTGACGTTGACAGGCTGCTCTTTTGTCCATCATTCACCCGCAGACAAGAGCACAAACAAGAGGGAGAGAGAGAGAGGGAGAGATAAAAGCCCTCCCCCCTGCCCGACGTAATCCAATTACAGGCCTGCAAATTTGATTGGCGCCCCAGGAGTGTGCCTTCAGCTGTCCGTCATTAGCGACTAGAGAACAGGGGGGCTTGCTGAGGGTGCTGTGAGGGTGGAGGGAGGTGTGTGTGTGTGTGTGTGTGTGTGTGTGAGAGACAGAGCAGGACTCACACTTTATCTCCGTTGGCTCAAAGACGTCTCCTCTGTCTTCATGTGCCAATGTCCGATGTATGCTTCCCATTTAGCGTCCATTAGAACAAACTGAAGCACACTGAAAAATGTCTTTTATTAAACATTTGTCAGATTATCACGAGTGCTGCAGATTCCTGCGGTCGGCCTCATTTTCGGACGAGCCGCACGATCACAGTTAAAAACAAACTTTCAAACGTTAAACACATTCTGTTGTTTGTCTGATTAATCTTGGAAATTCTGGTGAACAGACCTTTGAAGAGGGAAATAAAAGCGGAAATGTAAGAGGTCTGGATACTGATTGGCTGAGTGGATAAAGTGATGGAGAGTCTGTTACACATCCAAGGCCAAAGTCAACATCTTGTTTACTGCATTTACAAAGCACTTTTATCCAAATAATTCTTACACTGACAAACACACACACACACACACCTATACTGGTTTATGTGTACTAAAAGGACACTTATCCCCAAACACGTTTTTTGCATCATTAGAGGGACACCCCTTTCCACTTGCTTCACACACACACACACACACACACACACACACACACACACACACACACACACACACACACATAACTACCATGCAAGGAGCTGGTCTAACCATTAGAGGGGTTGATGGTTGATCCACCACTAGGGCTTCAACTAACGATTATTTTGATAATTGATTAATTTGCCAAATATTTTCTTGATTAATCCTTTTTTTAACATTGACGTTGGTTTCACACAAACAGCAGTGTCTTTGCTGATAGTTCCACACAACATAAGTGTTGTCTGCTCATGTAATTATCCAGACACTAGGCTGATTGGTTCACCACTTTGGTCCAGATTGACATATATCTTGACAAATATCTGATGAGTTGGCATGAAATTTGGTGCAGATATTTGGGGGGATTGTGGAGGTTTAAGGACACTTTGAAAACAGGGATCAAACAACCTTCAAGTTTCAGCTTACAAAGATGCTAGCGTGGCTGTAGAATCTTGTTTCCTCTTGATTCTTTAGGTTAAAAATAACTATAAAAAAATAAGATTGTTGTTATTACTTAACTACCTGTAATGATAATGTTAAAAAAAAAAAAAAAAATCCTTTTTTTGAGTTTTCAGAGAGCTATGTTCGGGTCTTTCAGGGCAAACAATCCACAAAACAAAGATTTTCAAAAAACATATGTTAATATATTTTTTCTTATATTGGTGGTCCGCAATTTAGTTGACCTTTTTATTTACAACATACATATAAGGGCTTGTGGTTTGGTGAAATAGGGACACTCTCGAGGGATCTGCGAGGAAGCAAGGTGTTGATGAAAAGGACGCTGAAACTGAAAGTGAAAAAAGAAACATTAATATGTATCTGTTGCATTGTAAAACTGTGCACATATAATACAGCACAGCAGAATTTGGATTCAAACGCAGCCTCAAAAGAAGTTATTATGTGTTTCCTTACATTACATTTCATTTAGCTGACGCTTCTGTCCAAGTGCAAACAACCACGAGGATTTCTCTGTGGATGCCAGGGAGACGCCAGACGTATCAGCGCGGAGCCTTGTATCTGCCGAAGGAAGATCAGCGAGGAAGTCACAGACATGGCCCCGGGTCTTATCTTTTATTGGCTGGCTCCTCGGAGGTTTATCTTTTATTGGCTGGCTCCTCCGTCAAGCTTATCTTTATTGGCTGGCTCCTCCTGAGGACAGCCTGTAAGCCATGCAGGGCTGAGGTGGAGGTGGGGGTGGAGGGGTGTGTGTGTGTGTGTGTGTGGGGGGGGCACTGCCAGGATGACTGGGACCGACACAGATAGCTCTATCACCAGTGTGGGAAAAACACACAGCCCTGTTTCCACCTCCAGAACAGAGAGACAGACAGAGTTGCTACTTTTCCTCCTCCTCTCCTTACTTCCTCCACTTCGTCCCTCCTACTTCCTTCTCCGTCAGTCGGCCATTGTTTTGACCTCAGAACACATCTTACGCCTCATGTTACTCATTAGGCTGACGATTAGATTCAGTGTAGAGTTATTGGGATACTCTTTTACATGCAAGACAACATCTCAATACTCTAACCTCAGTGTATCATTTCAGCAACATCTTTTTTTAGGATTTTCTTAACTCCTTCGCATTTTGTTTCGTTAAACTTTGCCGTGCAAGTTTGCAGCTTATTAGCATCCACTTTTACTCAAACTCCTCTGTAATCATATGAACTCAGAAAGAAAGAAAGCTATCTTGAATAATCCGTGTGAATTTATTGTCCTGTTAGCGATCCCATTGGACACTTTGCAGACGGTCTTCAACATTTATGCGATTTTAGGCAACGTAATGTGTGATGTGGGGGGGGGGGATGAGGTCGGAGCAGATCATTACGGTGGAGTGGGAGAAAAAAAATGCAAAAGTGCATAGAGTACAGAGTTGACAATATCAATATACTCAGCATTAAACGCACAAGTAACAGTCATACACATGCATCATTCAGAGGCAGAATGGAAAACAATATTGCACAATATTAATTTTTTTTTGTATGCAAAAGTTACTGATCTTGCACATTTTGAGGTCATTTTAGAATCAGGAGGAGTTATTTTAATATTTTTTTAGCTTAGGTAATTTTTTTTGGACATTGCACATTATTTACATTGCATTGTATGTTTTCTAATTGTGTAAATGAACTGTCCTCAAAGCTTTTTTTAAACGGTTGGTTAACGTTTCTTGGTGCAAGCTATTTTTCTGGACATTTTTAACAAATAATGCTTTTTAAAAAAGTGGTGGGGACATGTGATAATTAACGATTAGCATCCCCAGTGTGAATGACACCTTTGTTTGGGATTGATTAGCATTAGCATGTTTCCAGCTGGCTCACGTGTTGGATTGCAACCTAAAATAAGTGATTTTACAAATATTACTTCCCAGAAATATTTCACTTTTTCTCTGAAAAAACTTGTTAATTATCACTATGTTTGAAGTTTAATTTAAAAGAGTAATTACCAACCTCTGAACAGTATCAGTATCCTTGTTGTTGGATGTTTCAATGCTCCGCATGTTGATATCTGATTAGACTTCCATCGTTAGCTTCATATTACCTTCATTAAAATAAACTACTGCAGCTAAAACGTTTTAGCAGCGTAAAGAAGTTTTGTTTATGCCATTTTGGTTTCACTGTTATGGTCTTTAGCACAAAAACATGAAGTAAACTTTGGCAGGAATCTCCAGTAAATACCAGGATCTCATTTCCAACTATTTAATCTTAGTTTGTTTGGAAATGTATTTTATATTGAAATAGGTATCAAAATGAAGCTTTTCCCCACGTTCACAGACACGTAAAATATTTTGATTTATTCCTTGGACTGTGATGAGCTTTCAGCAGCCTCCTTGTTGCTCATCACATGTGGCATCACTGTGTGTGTGTGTGTGTGTGTGTGTGTGTGTGTGTGTAATGACAGAGTAAGACGCTGCTGTTCTCAACACTTTGTTTCCTTGAGTCTGGCCTATCAGTGAGATAAACAGCAGCTCTCCTTCGGCAGGTCTGTTACAGGAAGTGCTGTAACACCGTTTTATCCTCCGGAGGAAAGCTGATAGCTGAACTCTGCAGACCGACCGAGTGTTAACGATAATTAGCATTTTGAGAGCTTTACGTTGCAAGAGGACGGAAAGAAAAAGACACCTGCTCTAGTTCAATACTGCAAAACAGCTGCACAAAATGTCGTTGTGAATATTTGATGCTTGTTGATTTTGATGAGTGCTTTAAAAAGATAAACTTGTTATGAAGTGTAAAACCTTTTCATTTAACTTTCTGCATGTCTATAGGTGTGTTTCCATTATCAATTTAGCGTAGAAGTGCTGAAAAAGTAAAAAAATCTTGAAATATATATTATATATATCTATATATATAATATATATACAAACGTTTTTATGGTTGGCTGAAGTGGAAAAAATTGGTGTATGTAAAAATGTCTTATTTCCATCAAGTTTTCTACTCTTTTAATTACGTCATTGTTACTCCCTCTTCTTCTGCAATGGTATAACGTTTTCTTCCGACCGGAGAATTGCTGCCACCCACAGTTTATCTCGAATAACCAACTCCTAATAATCGCATAAAGGTAGAGGATGGAAACAAGCGTTCATTCACATTTGCTTTTGCAGATTTTATTGAAATTCGGCTAAAATATGTGATATATTTGGATTGATTGACTCATTTTCACTAACATTGCAACACTGTAGAATACAGACATAATCTACTGTATCCTGTCTGTCCTGTCAGCTCTCAGTGAGGGGGCTCTGCCTCCCTGGACCCCCTTATCAGCCCCCCCCACACCACACACACACACACACACACACCTCCTGTCTCACCACGGCTCCACCACCAACCACACCCCCAGCCCAAAAAACACTGATGTCCTCCATGTCTCTGAAATCCTGATAAGTCTGTGTGTGTGTGTGTGTGTGTGTGTGTGTGTGTGTGTGTTTGTGGCCCCTGTCTGTCTCCATGCGTTGAATGACATCACTGGACCAAAAAGGGGAAGTGTGTCTGGGGAGGTGGTGGGTTGTCTCGGCGTTGCCCGGACAACAGCATCATCCATCCCATGGGAGGCAGAACTGGAGGCTTATCACTCTGAAAAGCTTTTAAAACAGGAAGGAAAAAAAAAAAAGAAAAGAGTTGAAGCTTTAGGAAGCAGAGCCTGATGGGTAAATAAGTTAACCAGGATGCATCTCCGCCATTAAAGACCAGTTCCCGTATTCTCTAATTACTAACTGAAAACTGTGATCGAGTGTTTGTGTGTCTTTATGAGGTCCGGTTTAAATTGTTCCAACAATGGTTTTGGGAAAGTCTCCTTGTCCCGTTTTAAAGGCCCTGCACACACACTCAGGTGTTTCCAGTTATTAGACTTCTGCTCAAGTTGAAGTTGAATGGAGCTTTGATGGTAATTACATGAACACAACAGTAGTATTTTCACTTCTTCCACCACCTGACAACAGCACTGTTTTAAATGTCAGCGTCAATGTTGGCTGATCTTCTAAAAAAGCACATTTTCAAACAATGTCGCTGTATAGCACATTGTAGTTTTTTACATTTAATTGTTCATAACTATTACAATGGATTGTTGAAGAATACAAATATAATTTTTATGTAAAGTGTGTTTTTATTTCCTTTTAAACTGTGTTAAGATGTAATATATACTTTTTTTAAAATGATATAGAAGAAGTGAAAGTTGAAAATAAAAACTACTGATGCATTATATTTCCCTTTTCTGTGTTGCCTCATTTCTCTTATCCGGTTTGCTAATGAAATCAGGACTGACAGCGCGCCATGACAATCTGCAGCTCTGCAGCCTCATTGGCTAATAAACAGGAAGTAATTTATCCTTTTTTACAGAACAAACAGTGTTAAAGTACAGAGCTATGTTACGGGGTTATGCCTCCACACGCAAATGAGGGGGGAAAAGTCATACGGTCAAGACACCTTGAGTCTGCTAAATAAACACACACACACACACACACACACACACACACCATCCAGACATGCCTCCTTATCTCTCAGCTCCTTGGCTACATCTTGACACACTAACCATGTACAAATATGGAGAGAGCAAAGCACTGTCAACACCAACCCAGTCGTCCCAGTATGGACCAGAGCACACACACACACACACACACACACACACACGTCAGGTGCAAACAGCGATAAAAATTCTTAAATTGCCACTGACTGATACTGGGTACCAACTAGAGGTGGAAAGTAAATAAGTAACTTTACTAGTACTTTAAAGTTTATTTAATGATTTAAAGAGTTAATTTATGATTTAATTTAAAGAGTATTTAATGCAACTTTATACTTCTACTCCGCTACATCTCAGAGGCAAATAATGTATTTTTTATTCTACTACATTTATTTGACAGCTTTAGTTACTTTAAAGATTCAGATTATTAATACAAAGTATAATCAAGGAAATAAATCCTGATGTATTATTTTGGATTTAGCTACCAAGCAAATTACATATACTGAACTTTTCTGCATAATGAACACGTTTACTTTTGGTACTTAAAGTATATTTTAAAGCTTATACTCAAGTAACATTTTGAATGCTTAGTATTTCTACACCGTTGTAATGCTATTTTTACTCAAGTAAAAGTTCAGAATTCTTCTTCCACCGCTGATACTAACACACACACACACACACACACACACACACACACATGCATGAAACACAGACTCATATGCACAGCTTTCTTTTCCTACTTAAATGCTCAGACACTTTCACTCTCAGCCATAAACACACGCGTGCACACAAACACACACACACACACACACACACTCAGTCATGCTGACCTGCCTGGTCTGCCCCCCCCCCCCCTGGGAAAGGGGTGAGAGGACAGCAGGCCGTCACTGTTAGCGTTACATACCACTCACAGCGCGCTCAGATAAGACAAGCGGAGGAGCCGAGTCCTTCAAAAGACCACGACCAGATCCTGACTGAGCTGCTGTCAAGGAAGTTAAAAATATAAAAAAATATATTTGCACCACATGCAAGACATCCTGCTTTTTATTTCTGCCTGTCAGTTCCACAATACTCGACATCTCTTCTTTATTCCTACTCTGCCTGTTGGTCTAAATATTGGTCCTGATTCCTGTTGCCATTTTTATTGAACCTTTTGATGCATCGGTAAAAATCTGTCTCGTCGATGTCCAATAACCAGAATACAGAAACATAAAATCCCAGCAGAAAATGATGCAGCTATGACGATTGGTAACATCTCCGAATGTCATCAAATGTGTTCTGGAGTTGCAGCTATTGCAACATTTTATCTACAGAAAACAAACAACACAATCAATAAGGCCGGACATATGTAGTATGTATGTTAAAGTAGCGTTATTCATTGTGTTTTGTTTTTTTATTCACTAAACTTCATCATGCTAATGGATGTAAAAACATCTAGAAGCAGAATGTACTGTGACAATCAGACACAAAGTATTGATCTACCATTGGATCTGATTATTGTGTCTCCAAGTTCTGTCAAATTCAGACCTGAAAATTAAAAAATGTGCAATTGCGGAACTAGTGAGTTATTTAAGAAATACGTTGAGAAAAATCCTGAATCCGTATAAGACTATACCATTCAAGTTCCACAAATTCCCCACAAAGTTTATATTTCCAGTACTTATGAGACAGGCAAAATATGAAAATTAAGTTCTTAAGATATAGAAGAAGTGCTTTATTTTGAAATTAGGCAGCACTTCTATAATAGATGCAGCTTCTCTTGTAAATACGGTAAATACTGTAAATAGAGGGGGGGGGGGGGGGGGCTACAGAGGAGCTACTATTAGCATCTGTGAGATAGTTTATCTATGAGCTGACCTGAAAATGAAACAGACACTTTTGGTAGTATATTTTGTATATAAGGATATTTTTGATGATAATACTTTTTGTGCTTTTAATTAAAGTATGAATTTGAATTTGACTTAATATCTAAAAGTCATTTCAAAACTGTAGTATTGCTACTTTTTTCTATAATACGTCTTCCCCCACTTCCTATGTATTGCTTATTGAACATGTATTCTTACTGTCAATGCCTTTAAAAAAAGAAAGAAAGCTGATGTCAGGCCGAACAATGTGGTGATGCAGCAGTGTGGAGCTGTTTTATCACAGTCCAGGGTGCCGTGCAGGGGGGTCAGCAGGTCACAGGGGGAGGCCTCAGGGTTCAGGGACAGGCTGTCTGTCTGTGAGCTAATCCTCCAGCACACACACACACACACACCCACACACACACACCCTTAGGCCTGACCTCATAGGCTGGACCAGGAAGCCAAGTGTGTGTGTATATCTGTGTCTCGGCTTTTGCATAAATCTGTCCTTGGTGTCTGTGCATGTGTTTGTCACATCTGAGCTCTAAGACACATATTTTGCTGCGCGTGTGGATGACAGTGTATCCGTAATCCAACGTCTCGCTGCTGCTGCTGCTGCTGCTGCTGCTGCTGCTGCTGAGCGGCCACAGACAGGGAGGCAGGGTCGGGGTCACAGGTCGCAGAGAAACAGAAGTCCCCCGCCACATCTATCTATCATCACTCCATCATTCCACGCCTTGTTTTTCAGAGTAGTAATGACAGAGCTATTAACACTTCATTTCTGCAGAACGACAACTTCTGTTGATTTGTTTACGTCGTTGTTTTACAGTTTTACACAAACTGAATGCACTTTCCAGCTCATTAAAGTTGTGCAGTTTTTGTGTAAAAACCATCTTTCAAGAGTTTTGTCTTCGTGTGAGAGACGACGACAGAGCAGAGGAATAAAACATATAGTGCGACTTAACACAACCTACAAGATTAAAACAAACACTCATGTTAAGTCATTTGAAAGAATAATTGACTAATTTGAGGGATTGATTTATCAAAAATCTTCCCTCTCACACTCACTGGTCTGTGTATCTATGGAAGTGCGGCCTGAGAAATCAATTGCGCATGTTTTAAAACCTGATAAAACACGATTCTTATGTACATGATTGATTTTCATTCCTCAGCTCAGAGAGACGTCGAATATTTGTGTCGGGAGTTGGGCTGCAGGGATGTGTGACAGTGTGTATGTGTCATGTGACAGACTGAGTTACACTGTGTGTGTGTGTGTGTGTGTGTGTGTGTGTGCGTGCATGTGTGTGCGTGTGTGTGTGTAGATGGGCAACAGAGGTGATACTGTGTATGTTCAGTCTTCCATAGATTTTAGCAGCAGTGTGTCCACTGGGCATCGCTCAGTCCTTGGCAGTCAGTGTGTTTCTCTGGAGGGTTGGAGACAAAGTGTGTGTACATGCATGTACAGTACAGTGTGTACAGAGTGTGCACACGCATGTCCCACTGGACTGTGAGGATTTTATCGTTTTATGAGCCTTTCTGAAAAGGTGTGGGGGAAAGACCCAAAGGGGACCCGAGCACAGTCAACCCCGACCCAAATAAACCCGAGGATAATTATACCCAAAGCAAAATACAGTTAACTTTAATAGACCCTCAAAGAGAGAGGCCGAGATGATATGGCATAATAATAATAATGTCCTACGAACAAAGTAAGTATTTGCTTCAAAACTCATTGATTTGATTTCACATGTTCACCTCCTGCAGTAACAATAAAACATTATGTTGTCAACTGGATCATAGACGGACGGAAAAAACTAAGTGTGAATCAAATTCCCAAAAAAGTCATTGTAAATAAATAATGGTTTGGACTTTTTTGCTCTAGGCCTTAGGTTAAGCCCCTTTTACTTTATTTAGCTGAGTCTTTGAGGAGCTGTAGTGTTCATTTACTGACAAACAGCAGCTCAGACTGTACATTCACACTTCTACGACTTACTTTACTCTTTGCTCGGATCCATTCTGAGACACTCGGTTAGTTGACACATCGACGCGTTTGTGCAACTTTTCTAAAGAAGAGATATGTGATCGGGGTGACAGGGACCAACTCTACTGTTCCACCGACAATGTTTCCATACTGTGCTGTGGAAAAGACGGCGCTGCAGGGTGGATGTCAGCTGTCGGGAGGTGAGAGGCAGCGTGAGCACATGGGCCAGCTTTTATAGCCTGGAAGGTCAAAGTGAACCAGATCGTGTCAGCGTGATGCTGCTGAGGCAGGTCAGGACAGTAGAATACTTTACTTTATTCCACTTTTTAAAGCCGTATTTATGTGTCTTTTTATATTGTGACGCTTGTTTTAATGTCTGTGAATGGCCTTGTTGTTGAAAGGTGATACAGTATCAACTCTATATTTTCTATATCCTAAAAAGGAGGAGTTAACTTGTTGACCCGGGGTCGGTCATTGTCAGATAGAAACATGCTCCATTTTGATAAACTAGAAGCTCTTTATCGCAATGTTAGCGAAAGTGAAAAATAATTTGTTTATCCGCCCGGTGATTGGATCCGCTCCAAAATGTAATGGGTTCTTCCCTGGCCCATGATACACCCGAGGAAGTTTCATGAAAACAGGGCGAGTGGTTCTTTTCTGTAATCCTGCTGACAGACAAACAGACCGAACACATAACCTCCTTGAGGTAACAAAGAGTTTCACTTACTGGACAGTGTGCAGAACTTTTTGGAGGCGCATGCTTGGACCTTATTCTCTGAAGTTCACGTTGTGTGTCAGTGCATGTCTGTGTGTTCTTTGTGTGCTTACACACACACACACACAGATTCAGGCCCACTCTCTTGGGTCTGCAGCAGTTCTTAGCAGCTGCTTGGTGTTTATGTGACACCTTTTCAGGGGTGCTAATGCTGAAGGGCCGTTTAACAGCCAAACAGACCGCCGGGCCCTCTGCTGCTCCGCCAGCCAGGAAACAGTAATGGAGGGTTGGCTAGTGAGTGAAGGGGGTTAGAGAGAAGAGGATGGGGGGGGGGGTGAAGAAGGGTGAGGGAAGATGTTGTTATGAGGGGGTGTTTCTTATCCCGATCCCATGGCGGCTTCCCTGCTGCGCTGGATGAAAGCTCCCCGACCAGCCGTCGTCGCGGTAACTAATTTGCTGAGATTTTCTGCTCGACTGGAGGCACGAGGAAGAGCACCCCCCCCCCACACACACACACACACACACACACACACCCCACAACCCCATCTCTCCCTCAACACTCACAATCTTTCCATCTCTGCTGCCCTCACCTCCCTCCTCCTCGCACAGAACGACCTACAACTTTAAAAATCGTAATTATGATCATGTCTGTGGAGTGAAAAGCTTAATGCAGATTAATATGTGCATATTTTTTATCACAGTAAAACAACAAGCTGTCCTCAGTTCAGTTTATTTTCACATTTGTAAAAAAAAGAAAGTAGGAATTCAAGAAAAAGTTTGAACTTTGTGCCAAAAATGGCTTTTAAAGATAACTCCCCAATTAAATAACAAAAGACATACGTAAAGAAGAAAAAGGATGAAAAGATATAAAAGTTTCAAGACTAAGAGAAATTGACTGAGAAGTTTATGTTTACAAGTCGAGATGCATTACAATGAAATTCATGAAGTTTTATAAATCTTTACTGATTAAAGTCATATCAGACGCAGATTACACACACATTTTCCAATTTTTTGTCTTTGTTTTAAAAATGTTGCTGCAGATATTTTACGTTCCTTTTGTCACTTTTTCTATTGTAAACATTAATTTGGTAATTATTTGAAAGTTGTAGGCTATATATGATGAAAACTGTTGAGTTATGGGGCAGGACTATATAAGTATATACTTCTCACTACTTCGTTTCCGACATGTACGTATATGCATTTACGTTGTTTATTTATATTGTTAGTAAGAATTTGCTATATGCTATATGTTTACTCTTCATTTCATTTGTTAATTGTTTTTTTTTTTACTTATTTTTTACATGTTTCAAAATAAATAAATAGAATTTACAAACAATAAACACATTTTGGAAGAGACTAGTTGCACAAAGTAAACTCATGATTCATGATACTCCTAATTTTTTTCTCCAAACACAAAAGCAGGTGTTTGAGAAAACCATAAGATCCATTTAGCAGCTGTTCAGCTTTCAGTCTTAACACATGATCTTCATGGAGGGATGGAGGTGGCTGAGTTTTCACGGATTGAATTACATTACAGCGACTTACAATAAGTGCAAACAATCATGAGGGTACAACTCCGAAAAGCAAGAATCGTGCAAGTACATTATTATTATTTTATTATATTATTTAAGGGGGGTCCCACTCACAGTGAGGGAGCTGCGAGCCGATTGGTCGATGCAGAGCGAAGAGTAGATGTGCAAAATGTACGTCTTTGTGAAAGGATTTCTCATCCACAATGTTGTGAATTGCTGATGTGCAGGATTCATTCTTCATCTTGGAAACAACATGTGAGAAAACACCACAAGGTCATTTGAGTGGCTGTTCTGAAGCTTTGATTTAATCCCATGATCTTCATCAGTAGATGAAAATGGAAATCCGAACTGTACGGGAACGTATTTATCTTTCAAACCTCCACCTCATGGTGGCGCTAGAGGAAATCTCACAGGATCCCCAAAGTCATTAGGATTCACTGTCTGGGGACCATGAATGTCTGCAGTAAATTTCATTGTAATTGGTTTCATAGTTTCTGAGATAATTCAGTCTGAAGCAAAGTTGTGAAGCGACCTACATTGCCATCTCTCGAGCCGCCAGCGTGGCTGAAAATGTCCACACAGCAACTCAGACAAGCTCTCTCTGCCTCGCCCTGTTGTGTCTCAGCCACGTCATCTTGATAATATTTCCTAATCACTGCTGTGGCACCCTTGAGGGTTCAGAAAGGTCATTGGCAAGACGCCATAATCCTCTTCTTGAACTCTGGCCCGCGACGGCCATTTTAATGGGGTCAAATACTGAAAGCGGATCACATCACATCCTGACCAAGCGCCGCAAACTCTGACGTCGCTGGCTGCCGGAGGCGAGAGGACGCCGGCTCTTTGAGCCTTTCACACTTTCGGGAATTCAGCAATTATGTACCTGGAGCGGATAAACATGAGGATTAAATGCAGGAGGATCGATAATATTGATGGGGACACGGCGGGGGAGGCGATCGCTCGTCGTCAGTTCATGTACTGTATGAAAAACCCAGAGGGAGGCAACATCTGCATGTGTGTATGGATTATCAACAAATGCCTGGGAACCGTGTGAAAACCGCAAAAATAAAAAAAAAATAACTCCATGTGGTTTACAATGTGTGTACGTGCACGAGTCTCTACGTGTGTTCGTGCATTGGTGTTCATCTATGTGTGTGTGCATTATGGTGTAACTAAGCGCAGGTAATTCTAGGCAATAACAACACTTGGACAACAATAGACCTTTTCTTGGGCCTGTTTGGCTCTCGTCCAGTTTCCTCTGTGTTATTTTAGCAGCGATGCTAATCCCACTTCTAGCAGTGTTCACATCCAGACAAACACAGGCCATGAGTCTGCAAGATTACGGCTTATAGATCTTTTTTTTTTCTTCTCTCCCACACGTAGTTTATAGTGTGTGTGAGAGAGTCTAAAACAAGGCGAGAGTTTGTGGAATTGGATGTTTTCATTTCTATAGTTGTAGTAAAAATGTGCCCAGGACTTGACTGGCTTTTGATTTCAAACATCTTTAACTTTAGGAATCATTGAATGTTTTCCTGGTTATCTAAAATATGGTTATTTTCTTCATTCTTTCCCCCTCCCACACTCATGGTGCACACACACACACACACACACACACACACACACACACACACACACAC
>CALSBV010010223.1:2360838-2382052 GCA_943590825.1 Bovichtus diacanthus | reverse complement strand
CACACACACACACACACACACACACACACACACACACACACACACACTAACGTCTACATGCACAGTGGTCACAAACACGTTTCACACATATTACATGAGCGCGAGGAAGTAAACAGATGTAGTTGGTAAAACAGTATTTTATGTATTTAAAACCTTTGTTGCCAGAAACATTTTTTATGACGCAATGGACAATAACGTTTATTTATTTACTAACTGGTGTTAAACTGAAATATGTGACCCATCCGATTTTGTGATGGAAAAATGTAAACTATAAAAAAAGATTGAAGTATTATTAACCAATCATTGACGAGTGAGGCTTCGTACAGAAGACGTTTTTAATCTCGATGAATCTTTCATGGATAAAGAAATAAAGTAAAGTTCATAACACTGGAGCTTTACTTTAAGGGTAAAGTGTTTGGGCTTGGTTGCAAATATTTTGATGCACGACTCTAAGAAACATAATGTTAGACGTTAAATGCAGGTGCATTAATACGACACATGAAAGTTACATCCAATGTTAATAATCGTGTTCATGTTATTCATCATATTCCACAATTTAACTTTTGAGAGAAAAGAAAATCTACAGTCAAAAACTAGAATTTGTATTGGGGGTGCAACTAAAATAAATACCAGAAATGGAAAGAAAGAGATTTATTTTGGGGCTCTCTCTTTAACTTTTGCTGCAGGGAAAGTGTTGAGAATCTGATCCACAAGCACTCGTACGCCCGGTCGCCGATCCGAACCTACGCTGGAGACGAGGAGAGCCTGAGCGAGGACGGACACAGCGCACACACCAGAGGTGAGAGCCCTTACACACACACACACACACACACACACACAGATACGGGAGAAGAGCGGCATCCTGGCTAAACAACCAAATAAGAACTTATGTACGATGAAGCTGTTGTTATTCTGTGCTGCTCTTATTGTCAACAAATCCCATGAAAATCTGTTTTTGTTTTCTTTTAAATGATTTGATGAAGACGTAACTCTTCAAATACAGGCGACAAACATTGTTTTACTTTTTTAATTGTTTTATAGCGAACCCTCCTCGAACAGGAAATAGGGCATTTGTTGGGAACTATTTTCAGCTGCGGATTAATACACGTTTTTTTATTTGGGACTGACCCAAAAAAATCTACAAAGTCTGTGTTTTTGGAGGAAGAGGAGGAGGAAGTTTGCTTTGCTCTTTTCATTGGATTTGTTGACAACAAGAAAAAATTTAAAGAATATCCTCGGCGTTATCCTTTAAACCTAAGTATTCATGACCCTAATATTTCCATCTCCTGCAGGCTCAGCGTTCACCGCCTCAGACAACCTCTCCCTGAGCTCCTGGGTCACCACCACTTCGGGCTTCCCGGGCTTCCAGCACCCACAGTCCCTGTCAGCCATGGGCACCGGCGCCGGCTCCCTGCCTCACCCCATCCAGGGCTCCCTGCCCCCCTACAGCCGGCTGGGCATGCCGCTGACGCCCACCGCTCTGGCTGGAACCATGCAGGGCAGCGGGCCGTCTTT
This sequence comes from Bovichtus diacanthus, assembly GCA_943590825.1. Lineage (NCBI taxonomy): Eukaryota > Metazoa > Chordata > Actinopteri > Perciformes > Bovichtidae > Bovichtus > Bovichtus diacanthus. Next base: position 2,380,537 of record CALSBV010010223.1, on the reverse strand, counting down.
CCCTTCCTTCCACATGCCCCGCTACCACCACTATTTCCAGCAGGGGCCCTATGCTGCCATCCAGGGACTCCGCCACTCTTCCACGGTCATGACGCCCTTCGTATGACTCCGTCCTGGGGAGGAGACGGCCGATCTTCAGTCTGATCCCCAATCCAGTGCAACCAGTTACTTCTCCACTCCGGCTCATCACTCCTCATCCTGTTTGTATCTTTCCCCCTGGTCTTTGTAAATAGTTCACCTTCAGCGAGCGAGGTGAGGAGGATGTGGCCGACTGATCCAGAAAAAAAGACAAAAAGAAGGACTGTGGTTTCTATGAACGCTTTAGTGACATTATACACACCTCGAGACAAACCCTAAAGCCTAATGCGAGACGATACAAGGAGCATGTTTGGTCTTGGCCCTTGAAGAACAGCAAGAGGATCCTCACCTAAAACTCATTTTAACAACATTTAGAAGACCCTCTGAAGGTGTGACAGTCCCCACAGGGTCTCCCCGAGGCTTTACAGATGGCAGGTTGCTGTGTGATCCTTCGACAGTGCGACCTAAGATGATGATTTTTGGAGAGACTCTGGTGCTGCAGTGTGTTCGACACCGCGGCTCAGTCTGAGTCTGAACATTTCAGCAAACCAGAATCTCAGCTTTTCTCTGTTTTCTAGTAAGCCAGCCATATGTACAGTTCAAACTTCACGCTCAGTTTAAAATAATGTCAGAAACACATGTTAAAATGCATTGTACAAAGATGAAAATTCTCACTGTAGAGTTAAAAAAAAAAATAATAATAATCCTAGGACGCATGCTGACCGCAGTAGACAAACACGCTCGGTAAACTTTATATGGAATAATATGGGATGAATAAGCTCCAACCTGCGACGGGGTGAAGGCTCTTTGCATACTTTAAAGGCTCGCTCACACCAGCATTTAAAAACGGCAAACTTTGCCAGAAAAATCAATTCATTTCAATGGAATCTGTGGAAAAATCTGAAGTTTTCGCCGATGGGAAAAAACGTCTCGACAGTGCTGACCTCTCTAATAGTTTATTAGCTGTGACGCTCTTTTATTTTAACCTTGTGCCTCACTTTAAAGTAGCTCTGATGTCCATAGAGCAAAAAAAAAAATGTCTGGATCAAAAAACTACCAAAAGATTATATAGGTTATTAATTTAAGTTAAATCTTCTAACCAACTTTTTTTAGTTTTTTTCACAATCTGTTATATGTCAATGATTAGCAACAGAATTTATTTAGATGCATTTGTTTTTTTTTTGCGTCGTAATCCATAAAAAAGGAACATATTTTCCCCAAAGGCTCAATCTGGTGTAAAAACATGTAAAAACTACAATTTTGAATCCAGGGCTCTCGATGCCTGATATAATAAAATGCATGATTTTAAGCTGTAATGGCCGTGGGATCAAAACTTGTGTCGGTATTTAGGCAACGCAGTTTACTATAGAACTATTATAGGAGATTGAATTTACAAAATTCGAGAAAAAGAAACTCACACCCCCGCCAATATTCCTGCTTTCTGCATCAACACAGCCAAAATGATGGAAAATAAAAACATTTTTAAACCCGCCAGTGAGGCACAAGGGTCGCCCTCCTCCGCTCGTTAACTTAGCCAACGGGCTGAGTTTTGACTGACAGGCGCTAGTGTGTTAGCCGTTAGCTCGCCCCCGGGCACCAAGCCTCTATCACCGCCTCTGGGACTTCTGCTGTGTCACTTCCTGGTGTGGCCGGGCCTTCACTGAGAAAAAGTTCAAATCATCATTTTTAAAGTAGTCATATTTTAATTGACAGTTTGAAACTGGCCATAAATGTTAGCCCTCATAAATCTGTTTCCACTGGTAGAATTTGAACTCATTAATCATGCTCTGTAATCTCTTTTATGTTCAGAAACATTTGAAGGCGAACAGACTTCATATTTTTATTTTGTTGCAAACAGACTGCAGCGTCTGTGTGGAAGCATCACAGTGTTAGTTGCCGTCTGTTGACTGCAGCCTTTTAGCAGTCGCTCTTTAGCAGGAGTTAGCGAGCTGATTCATGGCCGCAGCAGAGCGCGTCGACAGGGCGTCCACACCTGGAAATAATGGCTCAGGCAGGAGGAAGCTGGAAGCTGCTCGAGGGCTTTGCAGAATCAGAGCGTACAAATGGCAGCTCGCTGGTGGAGCAATTAATTAAAGAATTTGAAGAAGCTACACAGGTGCCATGGTGCTACCTGGCATGAATGCTGTTGTTTTGGAAAACATTTTTATTATGAAGATGCCTTTTCAATCCAGAAGCTCCGCAGCAAAAACTCTCCATTTTACCAAGTAACTGTTGTCTATATTTGAGTCCTAAAAACCAGAGGTAAACTGAGAGCGATATATCAGTGTCTGTGTGTATATGACAACAAATTGCAGTACAGAAATTCCAAAATATGTTTGAGGTTATTTATCTTTCTGGGAGAAGTTTATTTTCCTTCCAAAATTTGAGAAGCAGTAAATGAAAAAAAAATGACGGAAACGATAAAAAAAAACCAAATTAAAGTACCTGTTTCAGTTTTAAAAACTTTACCAAACAGATTTAAGGGATGTTTATCAAATATGTTTGTTCATGTTATGCATATATGAATCAGCTGATATATCAATATTGGAATTTTTATTTTTTTTTTACTTTTAAAAACACTCAAACCTCAGAAATCCAGTATTGATCAGGCTCTACTTTATCTGATAAAGTCTGCCATTACACTGGGATTTTATTCAACCTGTTTCCAACACAAATCAGCTGCAGTCTCAATTCAAGTTTAACCCGAGTTACTTTCATTATCGGGGCTCATTTCTAGAAAACTACTGATACAATTTGGATTCTTCCCACAGGGGAAAATGTGACTTTTAAGGACACAATATTTGACAAAATGTCTGGTTCTGGTGGAGATTCTTTGCATTGAGTTTCACTTTTTAGTAGAATAGAACATAGTTAAATATTTCAGCTTCTTGCGTCATGAATGCAGCATTTGGATGCATCAAAAACGGGGCGTCATGTGGATTGAGGTGTGTGTAATGGGCGATGAAGACATTTTTAATGCTGCTCTGTGTAGAATCCAAACAAATGTATAAAAGTGACACATGAGCTGGTTACACAAACACTGTAAATGTCCCAATTTGCCACATTTTTTACATGTTATGAAGTCTGTTGAAGTGGAATATGGACATAAATGTTCTGTTCTGACCCCTTGCATATCATTAATGTGCGAGCAGTTAATTTTATCTCATCTGTTTATTGAGGAAATCTTGTACTTTGAACTTTTTTCTTTGCTTTGGAAATCAAATCTTTATATTTTACTGATAGGCAACTTGAGCTTTGTTTGACAGATGTGTAAAAATTAACTGAATTTTTATTTCCATCAGTGTAAATGTAAAACACTTTTTTTTTTCCTCTTCTGAACCATACGCACAGTCCCGATTTACCACTGAAAATAATCTCTTTTTTTAACAAAAAGTTTTCTTTTGTATGCCATAATATGAATACGACACCGAACGAGATTGTGTTTTGATGATTTTTAAGTGCAATATATTTATTTTGCTCTCTGGAAAAAAAATGTGTAATGTACTATGCCGCATTTTAAAAAAAATAGTTATTTGTAAACCTTAAGAAATATATATCACCACCCAAAACTCTGAGTTCTTTTTTTCACTGACTTGACATTATGTTCACTTTTCTTTTTACATGAATCACAGATTGTCAGAAATAAATTAAATCATAAAACCATTGAAAAACAACTGAAAAAAAGGTATTTATTTAGGTTTCTGTGTCACATGGCGAATCAGGGATGATTTTATTTCAGCCAAAGCAGATATTTTCTATGTGTTTCTAGTAAGTTATTGAAAATAGCTGAATAGTATACTGTATCTGTAATAATAAACGTTACGAGGCCGGAACAGAAATCAGATGTCTGGAAGTTGAGCAAAAACACAAACAGTATTATTGTTTTTTTAATATATTTTTGAAACTATCACAAACACATCCTACATCACCACCTAGTGGTCAGCTGTTGTATTGGCCAGTACCCGAATTATGACCATAGTTTAATAAATATTTACAAGTTAATCCTGCAGATATTTTCGGGTTTATTACACTAGCAGGAATATTGATATGGGATTGTTTAAAACGGGCCATAAATCAGAATAATAACTTTTACTTTTACTAACTTGTTTGTGCAAAACACGAGAATTGTTTTGGATTAATTGTGAAAACCTTTTTCAGACAGTATTCATGCACAGATTCAGTTCAAGCTCAAACTCTCAATATATTAATATTAATATATTAATAATATATATACTAATCTGCTGTACATCTATATTTAAAACAAACAAACATGCAGTGCATTGTGAAAGTATTCAGACCCTTCACTTTAATTGTTTAATCTACTCAAGTCGGCTTCACAAGAATGATGAGGCCACGAGCTCTTGGGAAACATTGAATGCAGCAGAAACGTTTCCTCAGATCTGTGACTCGACACACTCTGTGTGTGTGTGTGTGTGTGTGTGTGTGTGTGTGTGTGTGTGTGTGTGTGTGTGTGAGCTCCACAGGAAGCAGCTTCACCTCAGAACTTGGTTTTTGCTCTGTGGTATTAAGTGAAGATGGATTAGAAGATGGATTAGAGGAAATAATGAATTTGTTTTAGTATAACGCTGCAAAATAAAAGGTCTGAAGCTTTCTGAATGTGCTATATTCACAGCACAGGTGTAAATAATACAAATGAATTATAGCTGAATCCCATTTAGCTGCTTCAGTTTCCTCTGATTTCCATTTTAAGGACCTTTATACTTCTACTCCACTACATTTGTCTGACAGCTTCAGTTACTTTTCTGACATTTTTTTGCATTAAAATCATAAAGTGTTCCTTTATGTGTTGGGAGGATTACACTCCTTAAGATAAATAAACTATTTAAATCTTGGATTAGCTGGAAAGTGCAACGTGAGAAAGCTGAAAACAGGGCAGTGTTTCTGAGCTCATGAAAAGTGGACTTTTTAAAAAGATACGTGGTTCAAGCTACACACATACGATGATCTTATAGTCCATGATGCATTGCTGCAGATTACACCACCCAACAGTTGGTTAAGGTTACGTTTATTGTCTCCCATGAGAGGGAAATTGCTGCATCAAGACCAGACATAACAATAAAACAAAAAAAAAACACATTACATAAGAACACATATGCAGACGTAAGCATGAGATTTAAAACAATTCTGTTCACCATTAGAGCAAAACATACATCAAGAGCATAGATACTGTAGTACACAAACATAATTTTACTGATAATACTGCTCAATAGAAGAGGAGGTTGATATTCAGAAGACACCAAAAGCTCTGAGCGCTGCTGGATTCTTGCACACACACACACACACACTTGGAAACATGAGTGTGTTCAGCTGAGATCACCATCAATCTGGACCTTAAATATCTGTGAGAAGTGGATCTGGGATCAAACACAGTTTCTATATGAATATAAAAAGGAGCTGTAAAATGCAACATACGCATTAATGCAGCAGTTATATTAACCCAGACACATCATATGCACAGTGACTGCTTTTACTTTTGATACTTTATCTATCTTCACAGTGTGATATTGATATTTCTTTGTCACATGGTCATGGTTTGATTGGGACAGATTCGTCGTTAATGTTATTACTGACACCTGTGTTATTAGGAAAGAGATAAAGGAGGAACATTGAGGCAAAGCTGTTTCCCCGAGATGACATTTTTTATTTGTTTCTTGTTGACAATAATACAAATATAGATTAGGCTGAAGGCCTTTTAACACAAAGTCCTTATTTTCTGTCCAAAATTGTCAAAATCTTTACACGCCGACTCCGAAACTTTTGTCTGTCAATGTTTTCGTAACAGGTTTGATTTTCTGCATTTTTTTCCGCATCCGTCCGGTCATGTGTGTGTGTGTGTGTCTGAAGGTGTAAAATAAGTTGAAGTAAAAGAGTCTGCGACTAAAGGAGAACAACATCCACTCAGAAACTCTATTAGTATTAGGAGTTAAATTATTAAAGCCGGCTCGGAGGTCATCAATCCTAATGTTCTGTGAAGCTAATAGACCTGGAACTGAAATGCATAACAATATATGTCTTCAAATGGGAGCACGGAAGTGTTGTACATTTACATTTTAGGCATGTTGCCGATGCTTTTATGACCATAAACATTAAAGCCGAGCTGCACTTGATGTAGCTGTTTTGAGTAGTAACAAAAATGTTCAATACTAAAAAAAGAAATAATATGAAATAAAACAACATCAGAGATGAAATTAGCACAAAATATTTGTCTGTTAACAGCAAGTCTGTTTAGTGCTCGCGTGTACTTATTCAATCACAATCCATGGACTGAGAAACACACCCATATTTGCACTATTGACTCCTGTAGGCTACACAAACTACACTTCTACATATAAACACGCACACACACTGTCGTCTATCACCAGAACCATCACCCGCCACCGCAGACGAACTGACGGATCGATGGCTGGACGTTAGTCACCGTTTCACCAGGAAGAAGGCCCCACTTCTGCCCTGATAACAATCGGTTACATCCTTCGAAAATAAATAAATAAACAAATAAATAACATCCAGTGTGGCTGTGATTGGATTAAAGAGAGAGGGGAAGGGCAAAACAAGCCACCGTGAGGTATGGCCTAACAAATTGGAGCCAACAGTCGGGCCAGAGAGTCCATTTTGGGGCATAATTTACACAGTGAGGAGCATGAGCTGAATCTAATGTAATTTCCATCAATTTTGCATTTTGGCCCTTTTTTGCCTTCCCCCGGGCTTTTAGCGGTCGTTTGAATCGTCTGGCGGAGGACAGCCAGCGAGCATTACAATGTCGGAGACGTCATTTAGCACAGCAGCAGTGAGAGGTGGTTCTTTATGGCGTGGTGACTGGCTGCACAGCGGCAGTGTGTATCCATTGCTGCACTCATCTCGCAAATGGCTAACAATATGCTAATAGGGTAAGAGCACAGAATCGCCCCAGACAAGCCACTTAATGGATGTTTTATCTGCAGGTCAAGAGTCAGAATCAGCCGCAGTCTGTCCTGACAAGACGTGCCAAGTCAAATTTAGCGATAAAGCGCTTTTAACAAACGGGCCACAAAGTGCTTCAGGGAAGACAAAGGACACAAACACACACAGGAGAGTTTGTGCTGAAATGTGAAACCTGTTGGCAAACCATGGAAAATCGTTTTAGAGGAAATACACCTTGAAAGCAAAGTTGCCCGAGGACAAACGGAGACGACAGGACATCCGGACAGAGCTCCAACTGCGTTCACTTCCTGCCCACAAATGGTTGGATTTCTGCTCAAGTACAAAATATTTTACCGAAGGTTTCAAATGTACTTCTCATCTTTATGGGACCCTAAAATATAAATTTTTTGAAATAACCCAAAATGAGAAGTGAAACGTATTAGTAGTACTGCCCTATATTGTACAATTTTGAGGTACTTTACTATAGTATTTACATTTTATACTACAATAAGCAAAAATATAAACGCAACACTTTTCACTCCCATTCTTCACTAGATGAAATATAAGATCGAAGACTTTTTCTATGCACACAAAAGGCTTATTTCTCAAAATTTTTCAGCACAAACTGCACTTTTTTTTTTTTTTTAAGAGTGGCCTTTTATTGTGGCGAGCCCAAAGCACACCTGTGTAATCAGCATCTTCATCAGCCTCACCTCTCAGGTGGACAAGTGTTCACTGACGCAGAACTGAACTCATTTGTATATAAAATGTGAAAGAAAAAAGCCTTTTGTGTGTAAGTCTAGATCATTTATTTCAACTTCTACTTCCCTACGTTTCAAATGGACTGAACATTTTCTACCACCACGTTTATCTGACAGAACTCGACTTCATGTTATGCCCTTTTTTTATGAATATTTGTGTTATTTACGTCTACTCCTCCAATCACCAGGCAGATTATCCTTGTTCGGGGATAATTTATGCAGCTGTACTGAAGCCTTCGTTAATGCCACATTTATTATTTATTTACTTTGTTTTTTTTGTTGTTTTTGTGGACATTTTTTTGGTTTATTTCAAGAGAAAGAAACTTTTGGTCAAACTGGGCATTTATTATAAACACAAGTCATTGATACATTTCTCAGTCGTAGTCTCTCAGTTGCTTTTTAAGTAAATAGTCAACTACAAATATATAAAGTAAAAAAAAAAAAAAAGCTCCACATTAAACATTAAAAAGCTGCTTTACTGTTAGTGAACCAGCAGTAATAATTAAATAATATATATATATAATACTATAACACGACATAAAAGGTACTTCTTTAATTCTTTAATTCTTTTTACCCAAGTAAAAGATGTGAAAGATTTCCTAACGCTGCCCTGATAATGAAATCACACTCAGTCGAGACCGTACAGCTTCAAACTCACTGCAACTCTCAGGGAAAGAGTCAAATTTGAATTTGAAGCTAATGCGGAGAAAAACTGGCCTGTTTTGATATGGATGCAGTTACGTTTGGGAATGAATTGAATCACGAGATAATCACGTTAATACCAAACGTCGTGTACGTGTTTTTGACAGTAGTGAGTCAGAGCATTACGTCTGTCAAACAATGCAAGAAGTGGTTTTCCTTTCAGTGTCAGACACAGCCAAGAAAATCCACTTTACATGTTATATAATATTACTTATGACACGCGAGCTACACACGAGCCATACTAGATACAAATATCAATATATGATTTCTATTTTTCAACTATCGAGTAACAATATAGAGCAAAATAGAGCTGAACTTCCACCTGGGATATAAAAGACACATGCAGCTTATTCTTCAAAATGTTTAAATGAGTTTAAATGTTGATATTTTGAGTTGATTCACGTTCAAATGTTAACGTGCGCAATTAACCTTGACTGCGATGTATGGATCATAATTTCCGGTTGAAGAACCTCTTGTCTTCAGTGATGATATATTATCCAAAACTCACTTAATGACAGAAGTTCTTTTCTTTTTTTTTATATAAATCTCCTCAATTTTGATATTAAACAATTATGTTCAAGAGCGGGAAATATTACAGTTGAAAAACAAACTGTCACACGTAACGCTGGCAGCTAGCACAGTTTAATAGTAGGTTTTAAATGTTATCATTAGCGTTTAATCACCTGAAACTAAGAATTGCTGTGTTTTCGTCAGCTTAGAATGAGCCGTTCATATCTACACAGGGATATGAACGGTCAAACCAAACACTGTCTCCAAAAAGAGCCTTTTCACATTTTTACGTGACCTCAAGGCCACCGTAGTTCTCAGACACGCTTGAAAAGGGAGCGGTGGGTGGAGGGGTGTCCAGGTGGTGCACACTGGTCCTTTTAAAGAGTCTTCACCGATAAATTCAACAAAAACACAACTGAATACAGCGCATTTATAACGGTTGAAGTCAGAAAAATAGGAGTGAAATATACAAAACATTCAGCCCATGAAACAAACAGAAAGACAGATGAACTATCACAGAAAAGTTATAGACAGAAACAAAGTGCAATGGAAACAAACTTAGTGTATAAATCATGACGTATATGTGAAGCTCGTGACTTAAATGTCTCTCAAGCTTCTCCTGGAGAGAAAACATCTCAACCCTCGTCACATTAATGTATGACATGTTCTCCACTTACATCGCCGCTATTTTAATTACGTCAACTGTTAATCTTATTGCAGCCAAATACTAATGTTTGCTTCCCTCCAGGGTTTGATTGACAGCTCAAACGAACCCTATTAACCAGGTTTTAACCGAACCAAACAGGTTATGTGTGAAAGAACCCTCAACTACCTCAAACACGTCTTCAGCCTCTCTGTTCTGCATGTTCTGGTCACTTATTGGTCACACATTACACATCCATAACAATATATCTGTGGAAATCAGCCGATTATACAAGTCAGCTGATGTATCGGCCGGGTCCATACGAACATGGAGGTTCTCCTGCACATGCTCAGTGAGAGCACTTGTACTGAAAGCAGGTGCTACAGTGCATCACCATCCCGTCCTTACAGGTGTCACACCCTCTATCTCTCATCCCCACCCTCCCTCTGTTCACTTAATAACGTCAGTCTATCTCCGTGGCATGTGTCCAGCCCAACTGCTGCTTCTCCCGAGACAACGAGGCCTGATAGCAGGGAAACAGGAGAGAGCCTTCTGCATAACAAGGACTTATTATGATGATGAAATGTCCTACAAGGCCCCAAACACCCTCTTAAAGAAATCTCTCCTTCCGATAAGGGGAGTCTAACCCTGGGTAGAGAGAGAGAAGGGGGGGGGGGATCCTAACCTGATTGGATCGGCGGCTCGGAGGGGGCGCGCGTAACGAAATCAAATGGCCGTCAAGCCGCTGTCATGCATAATTAATTGGGCCTTCTACGACCAACTACACAAAAATCCATGGTCATTTGATTAGGGGGTTTTGGAGGACTCTCTGAAGTGCATCGCTGTCTGAGCTGCTTCCCTGCTCACCTCTCTATCAGCGAGGGGAGCGTCTGGGCCTGCGCATGTTTAACTTTAACATGCAACCGAGACACAAACTCTCATTCAGGTTCTTTGTAAAACTCAAGGACATAATATGACTACTTAGAAATAAAGGTGCTAACTAGACCTTTCAGAAGGTTCTACTAGTACCTAAAATAAAAGGGTTAAACATAGCCGGCTTATGTGCAGTCCTACGTTTCCTGGTTTCACTCTTTGACTGAGGATTGTTGGCATAGAGTCATTTCCTCTCGTGCAGAACGTACGTGCTAGTTGGCCGTTGGCTGTAGTCTTTGCGGTGAGTTCAAGTGCAACTTTTTTTGCGGGCGATGTAACAGCCAGCCTGTGTTGTGGCTCCTAAAGGCTCAGTGGTGCAGTCCCAGAATCCTGTTACTGAAATAAACGTACATTGTAAGGCGATTGGTAAATAAAGGGACATGGACGTTTTAAAATGCAGTTTGAATGGTAAGAATCAGTTTAGCTGGAGACGTCTACGTGTAAAGAAACTGTCTTTTGAGGAGTATAACATCAGTAGATTATAAACTGTTGGTGGGAGATTTCAACATCTGACCTAGAGAAACAAAAAACACTTTGAAAAGTCTCGTTAATGCGTCATATGACGAGGATATTAGGCTGGGGAACTGCAGACCGCGGGAACATAGATATGGTATTGATCACGATCTCACTGTGTTAATATGCTAATAGGCACTGAAGACAGGATACAGAACATAATTACATCTGGCTGATTGGAACGTCATTAGTTTTGCATGTATTTGGTCATAAACAAAGCGAGTTAAAAGATTTGGCTTCATGGTGATGCTTGAGGAAAAGTCAGGGCAGAACCAAAGTCAATAGGATTCAGCTTCTGTGGACCATGAATGTCTTTTAATTAATGACAATCCATCCAATAGTTGTTGAGATATGTCACTAGAAATATACCCAGAGCTGCTAGTTGGGCAGAATTCAGGGAAATAACCTCACAACCAGTGTTTCGTGAAATCTGAAACAATAAAAAAAAGTTTTGGCCTCTTGTCGGCCATGTTTTGTTTTCTGACTGCTTAGTTTTTCATATACTGTATGGTGCAGTGTCACACATTTTCCTGTTATTCAGAAATGTTTATCTCTGGAGACATCAGCTGCGTAACACGCATAATGTAAAGCGATGCATACTGATAGAAGTTAAAAGTCAGTATCTTCTTTTACATCTTTATATCAGACATCTTATTCCTTGTTTTTGTTTTTTAAAGCAACTTTTTAAGCAATCACAAACTCTCAATGTCTTTGGCTGAGCGTTTGAATATGAAAATTGTAAAATGGGAGGTAACAAAACACATGGAAATAAGAAAATGTTAAAAAATAGTTTGGGGTTTATGTACAAGCAGAACTGTAAACTTACTAAAAATGTAATAATTACATCCTCAAAGTGTCCAAATTGTTGCATGAAAACAGTTTAAAGTCCCATACAAGGAAGTTCCATCAGTAAACTACGTCTTAACATCTGTGTGTGAATCCCGCCATCTGCAGGACGCCAGGGGAACTACGTTAAATAACAGGAAGTAAAACAGTAGACGAGTCGAACCGCAGCAAGATTTTTTTATTTAAAAAAAAAAAGCATATATTCAGGAATTAAAGATGCATATACTTACATGTGTAAATAATGTTCAAATACACAAAGTGGGAAAACAATGTGCTTCAGTAGCTGCAATGTCTTTATGCACATTGTGTGCATACATGAAAATGTCTTTAGGGATGTGGTTTTGTTAATGACACACATCTCCCTCTCATTTTAGGGAGATTCCTGATTTTCTTTTTTTGTGTGTGTGTGTGTGTGTGTGTGTCACATCCCTTATTTAACAGTTTCAAAAGCATGATGCTTAAAATGGAAGACAGCTCCCTCCCGGGTCTCTCCCCGCCATCGCCACGTCTCAATGAATTCACGATCGATGAAAGAAAAAAAAAAAGAAAAATTATAACTTTCACTGCTGAAGCATTTACTCCATCAACACAACGCGAGATTAACTGTCTACATGTTCGTTTATTCTCCCACCCTCCTACTGAACTCCCACTGCATCTGCTCCTAAACTTCAGAGGGTTTTACATATCGGTCCATTTGTCGGCAGCACGTAGGAGGTTTGTAGCCAACTGGCCTGGCTTGTACCGGGCGGTCTGGGATAAAAGGGTATTTGAACGAATGGGGGTATCTGAAGACGGTTTAGGGCTATTTAGGACAGTAAAGAAGAAGGTGGTCATCGTGATACTTCTGTAGAGCGGTACCTGCTGGCAAAAGGAAGAGGGGTATACGAGAGGTAGGGCGGGGTCTGCCTAGTTGGCCGGTTGGGGTCGTCCGTCTGGGATTAGCGAGGTGAAGAAGGTGCTGAGGAAGGACCACGCGGTGGTAAAGAAGCTGGGCTCGGGGAGAACAGCGGCAGCCTGGGCCGGGTCTTCTGGGCCTCCGCCTCCGCCTCCACCTCCTTCCTCACCGCTGTCTTCGTCCTCTATCCCCTCATCCATCAGACGTTCCTGGGACAGAGACGGGGGGAGAGACAGAAGATGTAACGCTACATTCAGACATCCAATCGGACCTTTACGTTCTTCAATTACCATTATGTTTTGGTTAGATTTTCAGCTGCAAATCTCCAAAATTTGATTTTAAATCAAATTTGGTGGAACCTCATGCCATGTGCTGAAGAACAGTCTATAATATTTCATCTCCTGTTGTGCAACATGTTAGACAGACAGGAAAGTCGCATGGCTCTTGCATAATTTAAGACTAAAAAGCAAGGAAGTTGAGAAACAACTCACCATTTCCTGTATGTCTTGGTGTCTCTCTGCTTCCTCCGGAGGAGGCGCGGCTCTTTCTCCTTCTCTGAGGTTCTGCTGCTCCGGCCTGAAGGGAAACCAACCAGCCTGATGTCTGGGGGGAAAACACAAACATAAGCAAACCGTTGACTTGACTTTGACTTGGGTTTAAAGCTTTTATCCTTAAACATGTTTCAAAAGTGGTGAAAACTGACTTTTGTAAGAATATGCATCTGTAAAACATAACTGACTCACAGATAGACAAGCAGCATGGCGCCAATCACCATGACGAAGCGGCTAAAGGAGGAGTAGAAGTAAACGATGCTGAGCAGGACGCCGGCGCGGGACACCGTGTACAGCCAGTCCAGCCAATCGCGGTTCAGCTCGTCGTCGTTCAACACCGCCCCGCCCTGCGCGTTCATCTGGATGTTGGGGTTGGCCGGCTGGTTCTCGGGTAAAGGGTTGGGGGCCGGGTTGGGCCCCAGCGGGGGCTGCACGGCTTCGTTGGGCTGAGCGGGTTGATGGGGTGAGGAGGAGGGAGAGGCTGGAGGCGGGGTGCTGGGAGGCTGAGAGGCGGCCACTGCTGCTTGACTGAAGAGGAGGTGAAGGGAAAAGGATTCAGATATAAGAAGAAAATACAATCACTCAGCTCAAAGGAATACTTCACCTACTTTCAATTACTCGACCCGTGTTTGGGAAGTAGTGAGCGTACGAATGGACAGATGGGACTTATATTATACTGCAGGAGTTGTGTGAGAGTTAGTAAACAGACGTTTTGATATAGTTTTGCTGTGGTTAAATGCAGCCCCCGTTTACTTTAGAGCTCTTCTGGAGAAGTTTTCTTCATGAATTTAAGGTAACACAGGGCGAGTAATTGATATACAAATGGTTATTTTGGGGGTGAAGTATTCCTTTAAGTTTACAGGTTTGGCTTTCATTTCAAGCTTCCACCTTCCACCAGAGAGGAAGAAATGACTGGTAAAAGAAAAGAATGAAAAGCTGAATACTGTGATTGGATGTAAGGGAACCATGACTACATATTGCATTAATATCTATATATAATCTATATACATTTTCATCCTTACAAGTAACTGTAATTAGTAATTTCTGTCATCTCACAAGAACATTTTCACTGCGAGTCCTCACTATTATTATGAATAATTGTGATATGGTAGCAATAAGAAAAATATATATTTTTAAACAAATCAGTGTATAGACAGCCGTGAGCATTTACAGACACATTTCTTTAACTTACTATTGCATGTAGTAGTGGCGTGCATACATCTGCTGCCACCACAGCATCTGCATGGGCATGTACATGGGGTGGGGGGGCATGTTGGCCGGTAGGTCGCCTTGTAAAGGGACCTGGGCTCCATCAGGCCTGTGGAGGAATGTCATGTTCGTTATTAACTGTTAACAATGTTCACAAAAAACAATCATTTTCACTATGGATTGTCCACATTGGAAACAACCTGTAAGATTTAAGTAAGAAAAAAAATAAATAATGATGTTTCCGTGAAAATTAAGTATTTTGACATGCACATCTTTTCATGAAGATTAAGTTTTTTTTTCACATCCAAGCTTTTGGAAAAAGTTTTGTTTTTTTTAAATACATTTTTTTCCCCATGAAATTTAAGTATTTTGACATCCAAGCTTTTCTCAGTAAAATTTAACCCACGTAGCTACGTAGCTACGCTACATCTATGCTACACTCGACACTAGTCATTTCAACAGTTTGAGAAACACTTTTAAAAACTTATAATATATTCATTTTAAATGTGACATTTTACCAAACCACCGCAGACCACTCTTTGAGAAAGACTGCTGTAATAATAATAGAGTTGTCACAACAGAAACTGATTAAAATTTGCTTCTTAAAAAGGTCTGATTTATTGCAGACCTGTTGTATTTAATTACATTAGATTAATACAGTTTCTATAATATGACATTTTATAGAAACCATGCTGTAAAAATCACTAGTTTTGGAGTTGGCATGTGTGTGACAAATAAGATGTCTGTACATTTTTTAGAGTTACTTTACTGTATAAATAAAAACATATTCTATCATCAAATAATAGTAATTGTTTTCAAGTAAAATTAGGAAAAGAAAGTCGAGGTTCAGCAGGTAACAGCTGACACACCACTGTTGTCCTATTGTAGAGAAAACACTGAAACGTCAATGAAAATGAGCTGCATATTATATTTACAGCGTCAGAGACTTGCTTACCACTGAGGGACATCAGCAGGGCCCTGAGGGTTGTACTGGGGGAGGCCGCCGCGATACCTCAGGCCATCGTAACTTCCGGGGACAGAAGACGAGGAAGAGGAGGCTGGCTGACCGGCAGGGGAGGCGGAGCCGGCGCTGTCTGAACTCTGAGGGACGAGATGTGAACACCAATCAGAAGTCGAGCTGAGCACATTGCTGCATTTTATAATAATCAATAAAAAAGAAAATGTAATGTGCTGGAAAGGTGTGTTCAGATTGATGATGAGGCCAGTTTTAAAGGCAGTGGGACTCCACTTGATGAGGTCAGTATAGACACGATACCAATCTGGTGCATTAGATTGTTGTTGTTTTTATTTATCTTTATTTAAAACAGGCAGACTCACTGAGATTGGTGCGTCCCTGCAGCTAATACCTGAACAGTCCTTACGATGGCTGTTTGAGGTGAATAAACTCTCCAGCAGTCAAAATCAGGTGAATAAAGTCAAGTACAAATTCACTTAAAGTTTAAAGTGACACCTGAACAGCCTCTTGACTCGAGGATTTGTTCTGTGTATATATTCTCAGCAAGCACAAAATCAAACAAGTGGAAGTCAACATGGCTCTCATAAATGTTTGACGGAGCAGAAAGGTAAATGTAAACGACTCCAAACAAAGCCGTCACACGCACATCGACGGAGCCCTACAGGAGGAGGCGAAGAGGGCGGTGTGTGTGTGTGTGTGTGTACTCACGCTGGAATCAGAAGCAGAGGAGGTGGCCATTGAAGGGCTCCGGGGCATGGGCGAGGCCGGGGGACTGTGAGAGGCACACACTAGATGCATCATGTGGTATTCATCCTGCTGCAGGTCGACATGGCACAAGCCAAGGATTTGGGAGGAAGGGAGAGAAGAAGAGGAGGAGGAGGAGGTGAAGGCAGAAAGGGGGGGGGTTAGTGTGGAAATGGCCAGAATTCAGACACAATGCTCACCCTTTGTTGGTCAAACACATCAGATCAGCTATTGTTTCCCAGGAGTTTTTAAAAGTTTTTTAAGATCAGCTCATCTATTTGGTTGTGTTGCCAAACTAAAGTTTATCCATTCAGAACATCGCCCATGTATTCACCTGCAGGTCAAAACACACAGAGCACAGCTTTAGCTCTTACAGTACCTTTCTAAGCACATCTCGGAGCTGGAGGTGATCCTGAAGGAGCCTTCCGGAGTACACCAGCCGCTGGTCTTTGGACAACTACAACACAAACAGCAGGTACGTTGAGACAGAGAGACAAGTACAGCGCACAGAGAACAAGTGCATGTAGGCCACCTAACAATCTGTTCTTTACTGTGTAACCCGATCAGGGTTTCTTTGTCTCATAGAGAAAGGGAACCGAGAGCAGTCCTGGGCCTCGGAGATAAAACCTCAAATTAATGTTTCAACAAATGTTTTATAGTGTTTCAGGTCAAAAATGAACCTCAGCTTTTAAGAAATCCCAGATGAGAAGTCCTTAAAGTGCTCTGTAAAAAAGAAAACGTTTTACTTTGAAAGGATCAATTCCACGAGAACCAGGACAAACTCCACGTGCGGCTGGAATTCATGCGATATGATCACAAGCATCAGAACAGCTACAAAATGGACCTTTTTATGAGACTTTTCTCAACTGCCGCTTTCGAAGGTCAAGAATGAACACTTTCAGCTACCTGTCTGTCATGACTGTAAAACACTGACACAGAGCAGAGACATCAGAAATCAAATCCTTAATGTGTGTAAAGTGATCGTGCACCTTTGGATTAGATTAGATTGCTGGGTAAGAGATTAGATTTCAAATTTTACTAAAAGCAGACCCGGTGTGCACATAATCTCCGTGCTTCACGAGGCTTTGTGCTTCACGTCATTTTATAAAGAACGCTTTACTTGAAAACTGACGACTGAAGTATAACAATAACTCGAAGGTTATCGCCTCATTCTCCCTGACAATACAAATACATGGTTGAATTCACGTGTGCTTCTCTTGTATAATCTTCTTTCTTCTTCTGCAGTGCGATCTGATTATTTTTACAGAAATAGACTTGGGGCACAAACTCTCTCTGACATTTTTAAATGCACGTTGCTTGTTGCTATGGAAACACAGCTTTGCTCTTTGTATCTGCGGTGAGTGTTATTATTATTATTTTTTTTTATCATGACAAAATTAAACATAAATTTGAAAAGGGCGGTGTTTTGTCATAAATATCTCCTATAAAAGTCAGGATCAGAAAGCTACTGCCGAAACCTTTTACTCACAACTTCAGTCACAATCTGCCAAGTTTAAACTTAAATATGTATTTTAAAGACTCTGCAGTGCAAAGAGATTCAAAAGTTTGGAATTTGAAGTGTAGAAACATACTATATATGTAAACTACTGTGTTCCCCGCGTAGCTGCTCAACTCATACTAACCTGAAGAGTAGATTATTTTTCACCTGATGTTTGAGCAGCGTGCTCTCAAGTGCACCACAAACCAACACAACGCACCGGTGAACAACCTTCACACAGTCCTGACAAAGACAGGAGCGTTATTTTTAGTCATGTGATTGTTTGGTACATTCTGAGCATACGTGAAGTGCACGATGCTGCTGGACTGTTTCCAAAACATTTTTTCTTCACTGTGAAAAAGCAGCTGAGTCTGAGCTCAAGCGGTTAGCGGCGGCGTCAATCGGCAGTAAATTAAAATCGCATGCTAACATTTTTCAAAGAAATATGAGAAATATTTGATGGTTCTGGCTTTTCAAATGTTTTTTATTGTCTTACATTATTGTAAATGAAATATCTTTTGGTTTGGAGAAGGAAAACACATATTTTGCACATGTTCTAATGTTTTGTAGACCAACCGGTTAATCGAAACAAAATTGAAAATGATTTGATTATAGAAATAATTGTTAGGCAGAGCCCTTTATTTGTCTTCTGGTAGTTGTCTGATTACTTGTAATCTCATGCCTCTGTGACTTCCACGTCTCTTTGTGGCGCTCTCCGACAGAGAGAAACACACTATCATGTTTCAGTTTGTTTGGAAACTGAGCCATGGGGGAGAGAAAAAAAATGCTCAAAAGTATATGACAACAGCGCAAGTTGTAATATTTGCAAAATGGCAGGGAGGGAACTACTAGGAAAATGCTGAAGCATTAGTCAACACAACATGCCCTTGAAGTGCAGGAATGTCGTGCATCTAATAAACCCAGCAGTGCCACAAGCATAAAAATGTACTTTTTTCTTTTTCCTCCTAACAATTTATCAGGGATCGATAAAGAATTGGATCAATAAGAGGTATTGATAACATCTCATCCCATCTCTGTTTGGAACACTTTAGTTCTATGCCCACCTAAACATCATTAATAACATGATGTTAGGAGTCACTCCTGGTCCATGAGCCAGTTCAAACTGTTTTTCAAGTGTATTTAACTCTAAGTTAAGTCACTAAGATAAGATAAAATAAAACTTTATTTTTGAAATTGCTGAAGTGGAGCAAAGAACTAAGGCAACAAAAAAAACCTCGTACGTGAGAGCTACTTACCGGCTTGCTGGGGTACACGTTGGAGATGTGACTCTTCAGCCTCTCCACGGTCCAGTTGAGGAAGCAGTTAATGGTCTGGTCGTCATACTTCTGGTTGGGGGCCTTAAGGACCAGGGTTACAGGACTATCAACTGCCCAGGAGTCCATGGCTCATATTACTAGCAGGGTGGGCTCTGAAGAACCTGAGCTCAGGAGAGCTTAGTGTTACAACTCAGGACTGACCTGAGGAGAAAGCTCCTTCAAATCTTCTCCATTCTGGACTTAAACACACTGTAAACTGTCCCTGCAGTGAGTGGCGGAGATGTGGTTCCCCTCTACAACGTTTGCCTCATCAGTTGGTGGTTTCCAACTTTATAGATGGGAATCCTTCTGAGGGGATAGTTCTTGAATTTCTGGTGAAAAAAAGAGGAAGAGTCTGAGTCTCTTTGCTGTGAAGGAAGCTTTTCATAACAGAATAAAATTATCAAATGTAAATCATATTATTCCTGGCTGTATAGCTTTTACTATTTTATCCATATACTTAAAAGAAATTATGTTTTGTCCTAATGTTTGTTAGTTTTTATACCCTGGTCCTGATTGAAATGATATCTTATATAATTATATATCATATAATATAATTATATATATATATTATATATAATATATATATATATATATATATAT
>CALSBV010010223.1:2339275-2360438 GCA_943590825.1 Bovichtus diacanthus | reverse complement strand
TCGCAATTACTTTGGGCCAGGATAATCGTGACATGAAATGTTCCTATCGTCCCATAACCAGTGGACAATAAGGAAAAACGTAGAATATCACCATGCTTATAACACTGTTACATTGCAAATGGTAAATTAACCACAAAGTGTTAAGACACACCATGCAAATGAACCGGACAGATACATAGAGTAGGCTCCATAAAGTATGCTGCACAGAGGGCATCAAGCTAAGCTAATAGTGTGATTCACTTTTATATTTTCTAAGCAAAAACGTTTATGCAAAAAAACAGAAACTAACCGCTGCTAAATTGGGGGGCACGAGTTTCATTACGACTTCCTGACACCTGCTATGTTGCGTCATCCTTACAGTAGACTGTCAACACTTAACTAACTGTAAATCATGCCGAGTCAAGCTAAACCCGGCGATTAATATATACATAAACTTTACCAGTACACCCCTCGTGTTCACAAACTAACAAACACACTTATTAAACTCGCTTTATAAGCCAAGAGGTAACTCGTGCTTAGATTTTGACCCTTCGTGAAACCAAGGGAAAAAGGTTAGCTTGTTGGCTAACGTTAGCTTCGCTGTTGCTCGTTAGAAAATTCGGTTGGACTCGGAAACCGTTGACCGCAGTGACAACACATTTAACGGTTTCGGTTTAACACACTGGAGCCAGAGTCTCGCCACCAGAATCGCTTTGTTCACGCACCTTTTTACTGTTGTTGGTCCAACCGTCGTCTCTTCGTCACCAGCTCCGCTCGCGCTCGCCTGCCTTGTTGTTGTAATGTCGGGCGAGAGACCGGAAGCCACGTCATCATCCTCCTCACAACAGCTGATTCGTGGAGCAGGAAGTGTTCAGATCACTGTGTAAAAGTAAAAGTCCGGCCTTTTCTTTTTTAAATCACTTTATTTAAGAAATCAACACTTACATGGGATATTAAGACAAAACAGAAATAATTTAGTCATCATAATGAAATAAGGATCAAATAAGAGCCATAACAGGACATCATTAGTCACTATATTATAGAAAAAAATTAAAATAATAACTTAATAGATTTCTTAAAAAAAAATGTTGTAAAAGTCCTGCATTGAAAGTGATACTTAAGTAAAAGTACGCAATCAGGAAAATCTACTTAAACTATTAAAAGTAAAAAGTACTTAATGCAGTTAACTGTGACTCTTATACTATTATATATATACATACTATATCACGATTAGTTGGATAAAACCTGTGAAGCATTTAAAAATATATCTCTTTGACTTTGTTAGTTTAAAAATAAAATGGATTGACAGATTGACTTCTTTTTATTATTTATCTTAACAAAATAATACCCGAAGGAACAGCAAAGACAATATTCCATGATGTTAAATAAATTCAACATAATTATAAAGTTCACCTTCTTGGTTGGAGAACTAGCTTAACAGTAAAATATTATTACTACCCACCGTTAATAAAATATATTTATTTATTTTACATAATCTGTTTATTGATGTTTTCCAAAACGAACACATAGACAAAACAACTTGGTCGATACAATAGTAATAAAATAGTAAGCAAGACAAAAACAATACTTAACCGAGCCAGGACAAATATTACAAACCAAAAGCGATACTCAGACCATGATTAAAGACATAAAATAAATTAATAATATTAAAATTAAATAAATAAATAAATGTTTTAAAGTGTATTAGAAACATAAAAAACATGTATATTGATAATAATATAAAATACTAAAAACATAAAACTTAAAGAAAAAGTTGTCAGCTGAAAATATATTTATTTTTATACAAAATACAGAAAAAAACTCTCTTTATGTATGGCACATGGTCCATACATGCAGATAGGTGCTCCATGTGCAGATGTGCATTTAACCTTTCCCATTATGTGAATGTATCTTTTATTTAGCTTAAAGTCATAATCGGGGTGGGTCACAACTTTTGGTGTAATACATGGACTCATTTCTGTTACTGGCGAAGACTAAAAGAAAAGGTACTTTACTGCAAAGCAAAATATGACTGCAACTAATCATTGTCACTGTTGATTTTATTTTGATTACTCAATGTTTAGTCTATGAAATGTCAGGAAAGAGTAAAAATAGCCCATTAATATTTCCCAGAGACCAAACTGACATCTTAAAAAGGTTTGTTGTGTCTGACTAACAGTCCAAAAGCTAAAGATATTAAATACATAGAGAGAAAATTAGGGAAAATAGTAAATATTCTCATTGGCGAAGCTCAAACCAGTGACTGTTTACCTTTTTTTGCTTTTGAAAAATCTGCAGTATAGGAAAGAAAAGCCAGAGCATTTTTCACAAACTTTTATTTGTACAGAATTGTTTCTATTAGCATGCTTCAATGTACATAGGTGATTGTGAATGATTAATTTCTCCAGATTCCTTCCAGCCACACGCTCAGTTCTCTGGCTGTCTGAAGTTAAAGGAGTTGAATTCTGGTTACAGTTTCAGTTTGCGGAGAACCTCCTTGGTCAACTGTTTACTGTACCGGTTGATCTTCCAGTGTCCAGGCATCCATCCCAGCAGAAAGCGATGAAAATCTGTCCAGGAATATACAAACATCTCCCTCCACTCCTTCTCCAGGGCGGCAAAGTCCACATCTTTTTTCACACTTTGCTTTAGTTCAGTGAAATAATAGTCGAGCAGGCCTGGTACCCTCTTTTCACACTCCTTCTCCTCCATGCAGCTTCCTAAAAAATACACAACATCTTTCATCCCACAGCCCCCTCCAACATACTGAAAGTCTACAGCTGCCACATCCCGTCCACTCTGGGAAAAACAGAAGTTGGCTAACTTGGCGTCTCCATGAACGAGTGTCTTGAAGCGACATTCGTTGAGTATCTTGTCAATGTCACCGGCTGCTGCTTTGAGCTCGGCGTGGTCCATGGCCTCCAGCTCGTCTGGCCGGGTCTCCAGGTGCCAGTAAGTGCCGACGGGCCACAGGCCGTCTGGTGCCACACCCAGGAAGAGAGCGTGGAAGTGGGCAAGCCAGCTCAGACAAGCCTTTATTTCTCTGTCCTTCACGCTGGTCCTACAAAGAAAACATCCTTATTCATCCAGCATGAAACTTATTTTCCCTCTCATGTCTCACGCTTCTCCTTTCCTTCAGAGACTTGGAAAACATGTAAAAACATGTAAAAACATAACAAACGTATAATGTGTAGGATTTTGAAAAGGAAAGGTGAAAACAGAGCGAAGGAGCAGGGCCACACCTACACTTGCAGCTCCTAATTGTTAATGTTTTTATTTTGTTTTTTTTTTATCTCAGCTGTATGGATTTAAAATAGAACACAACATGAAGAAGAGGTTCAATACTGACACACGTTACACACAATGGTGGCTTTTGAAGGCTGGTTTTGATCCTAATTTTGTTTTTATCTATTAAATTTCACTGTTTTAAATGAAAACACTAATTAAATACATTAAAGGGATTTTGTATTTCTCCACCAGAAGGATGTCCTTGCAGTGCGATGAAACTTTGAAACAATATTTCAACCATATAAATAAAATATTTATGAAAATATCTAAGAATATGATGCTTTCTGGTGGCTTGTCAAAAATCGTATAGGCGGATGGAGATACACTTGGAGAATTTTTGACCCATGAACTCAGAATTGTATTTTATTATTAATATTATTATTATTTAAATCATGGCTCTGCTTTTCAAACAATGTGGATGGTTTGAAGACACAAATATTTAACCAGCACCTTCAAAATGTTAAACTGCATTCTTTTAACGGAAATGTAGAATCGTCCATTCATTTGATGCCCTATACCTTCTAGTATTTCATTAAAAATCTCCTGTGGTCATACCTTCTCTGATCATAACCGGCCACATCCAGATCCTCCAGCACGATCAGCATCTCGTCTCCGTGGGAACAAGCAGCCAGGCAGGCAGGGGTCCGACAGCTCTGATTGGTGGAATAGTTCTGGTACCAGTGTGTTTCCACCTGGTAGGATCTCACTTTACGTGTGTGGGAGCGATCTGTGTTCCAGCCGCCGGGGTGCTCGGCCTCCTCTGGGAACCGGACGTGTTTGACGACCACAGAGGGCCGGTCGCAGCCCTCCAGGTGCAGCCTGACTATCTCCCCATAACCGCTCCACAGCGTCTGGATCGTTGCACCGACGCGCAGGGACGAAGCACCACACGCCTGCAGGATGAGATCCTGGTGCTCCTGTTTCATTTCCAGTCTGAGCTGAGCAGTAAAGAAGAAGCAAAGTGTGTGTTTGAGCATCTTTAAGCATCGGAGCAGCCAGAGGTGGAATGTAACTAAGTACATTTACTCAGGCACAAATTCAAGGTACTTTATTTGTGAAATACACAAATAAAGTACCTTGAATTTGTACTATTTTATGCAACTTCATCATACTCGGAGGCAAATATTTAACTTTTTACTGCACAACATTTATATTTATTTATGACAGCTTTAGCTACTTTGCAGATTACAGTTTTTCACACCCTTCCTGTGCAGTGAAAACCACGTATCTCCAGAAGTGGGGACTTTGAATTAGATTATTTTTTTTTTAGTTCCTTTATGTGTTGAGAAAAAGATCCTGCTTCTTTAGCTAAATAAAATATTTGAAACCATCTCTTGGATCAGCTGGAAAATGCATCATCACAAAGCTAAAAAAACAGGCTGTTTTTCTGAAAAATTCATGAAAAGTTGACTTTTTAAGACGAGTTTACACAATATGATGCATTGCTGTAGATTAATCCACCAACAGTATACGAAGGAGTTCAAATTAGCACAACCTTAAACATCTACAGCAGTAAAAATGCAACACACTGACTTTTACTTTTCATACTTTAGGTAAATTCAGCTGACATACTTTTACTTAATTATGGTTTTAAATACAGGGCTTTTACTTGTAGTAAAGTATTTGCTACTTATACTTGAGAAAAGGATCTAAATGCTTCTTCCATCACTGGGACAGCAATATCAATGCTTCTCTACATACATCTGGCAGATCATCTTGTTATTGTTGGTGTTAGTCACCATGTTGGAGCTTGTCCCTTACCTCACTCACAAATGATCAAGCTTCAGCATCCACACAGCAAAAGCAGACTTTATTTATGCGTCTTTCTCACACATTCAGTGTAACTGTCCCAGATATCCTAAAACACTGCAGAAAGAGAATGCAATATTCTTTACTTCATGTCAGAGAACAGGAAGTATTTTCTCCAGCCGTCAGTGTGATGTTTAAAGCTGCAGACATGCGATAAAGTAAGATAAAGAAACACCACTGCCACCTGCTGGACTGGAGTACATCAACAGCAACATTTGGTCCCTCTGATTGTAACAAATGGAGAACTGAGGGGCTTTGATACTGAGGTGAAAGACACATGTACATGTCAGACTGGAAGCGAGTTATTGTAGTTTATCCCATTTATTTGTTATTTGTTTATTTGCCCGTTTATGTGGCACACATGGAAGCAATTCAAACTTTCCTTAGCTCCTGATTGCAGCAATGTGTGTCAAATTTTTGTCAAATTTGAATAGACAGCCATGATACAATATATGTAGAAATTCAGTGTGACTTGTACTTTTCAAGGATATCGTCTGCGATGTCCATTGAGAAAAAAAGTCCATAGATCCGCTTAGAAATCCCAGATAAAGACACTCCTTACAGCTCCAGAATTTGAAGAAACTTCTAACATGTAATTTAACATACCTTTAATGGTGCTATTTTGCCTAAATGTAATTAAATATAGGGTTTAAAATGGGCCTGTTGGGTCTCGTGCAATCATTTTGAAGATGGAGATCTTCAACTTTACAGTTAAATTACTCCTTGCTATAAATTGTGTTGTCGCCGTATTGCACTGCATTATTTCGTATGATGTAAATAATAAATATTACAAGCACTTAACAATACATATACATCCAATACAACAACACCTGACTGTAAACCAAAGAATCAGAAATGTCCATACAGTTGAGTCAACACCAGCAGGGACAAATTAACCCACTGAGGGATACATTAAGTTTTGTCCCTTCGCAGTTTGGCCCCATGTTTGCTGCGTGTAAGTGTACATTGATACATTCAAACACTTTTAATTGCATATCTCAATTAAATGCTGTTTTTTTTTTATTACTCTGCGCTGTTATCATGCATATTATAATACTTGGAAATCTGTTTACTTGGAATCCCATTCCCTTTCTTCTTTTTTTTCAGCCAATAACAGTCCATCCTCTTCGAGATAAATGGCTCTCTATGAGTTAACTGTTTGTGCCTATCTTCAAAGAGCTTCTTATCAATTGGCTACTTATTGACAGAAATCCAGATTCAAATTCAAAATGCCCTTGAAGCCTCCCCTCTTTCAGCAGTTTCAAGGTAGGAGGCGACAGTCTGTAAGAACCCAGGTGATTGGACACTTGAAACGCCAATCAAAATGTTCTCTGCTCTCATTGGTCCAAATCCAAAACAACGTTGTAGTCCCGCCCCCTGCTGGATGCAGCCCGTTGAAGTTGGTCCGTGGAGCATTGGAGCGAGGAAGTGATGCTGTCAATTTGCGTGAAATAAGTGTTAAACACGTCGACATTTTACTGGACGGTTTTATATTCTGTTGCAGAAACAGAGGAACGATAAGAAGTAGGTTTGAAATAAATTACATTTCGCTCACTTCAATGTGAAGAAAAAAAGGGGCAGTCCGAAGTGAGCTAGCTGGCTAGCTAGCATTGCTAACTAGCCATCAACGTTTAACTGTTAATATAATTTAAATACGTTACTGTCTCTTGCATCGTGACGTTTAGTTAATACAACAACATAAATCTGTACGTTTAGCTAGTTATTGTCTTTGTTATTAGTTATCTGAACCTGTTTATAATGTTGTCCACCTGCATTGATCAGCTAGCATTTGTCGTTTTCTTTTTGATGGCTTTAAAAACAAGTTATTACACTTGATAATGATCTTTTGATGATACGCTAACAGGTGTATAATGTATAACTATATAGTGAAATCTCTGCTTGAGAGAGCCCAGCAGCAGTGAAGTGTACAGCGAAGTGATCTCGTTACTATCTGAATCAATCATTTCAAAAGAAAAGACCACACCGTGTTGCCGTACGACGCTGGAGTTGTTGACATTGCCTCTTCGTCACACTGTGGTTTAAACTTCCCTTTTTTATTGTTTATGGCGTTTCATGCGTGTTGTACCCTGTCCTGTGCCCAGATTGTGGGGGCAACATGTTGGAGTGTGGCATGCTGGAGCAGGACAGACGGGCTCTCCGGAGACGCTCTGCGGTTCTCTGCAGACAGCTTGTGGTGGACGAGCTGCTCATTCAGTCCTTGCAGGCAGAGGACATCCTGACTGAGAGCATGGCAGAGAGCATCATGGTACGTGAACCTCATGTAGGACCCTTCAGGTAACAAGCACTCTGACTCAACAGATGTTCAGCAGATGTTCACCAGGTGAATGTGCACAAAAAAAGGGAATTTTAAAGTAGGTGATGGTAGTCTCGTGGTCAGGCTTTCACATAGATCACCGGAAGGTCGTGAGTTCAATACCAGGCTGCCACCATTGTGCTCCTGAGCAAGGCACTTAACCCTGAGTTAGTTCACTGTACGTTGCTCTGGATACGAGTGTCTGCTAAATGACCTCTAATGCAAACAGTTAACTCATTCATTTAGCTTTTTTTATGGCTCTGGGTATTTTCAAATGTCATGCCATATTTATTTATATTGATTTCAATTTCTTTAAATGTTCTTCCTGTGTTCATAATGTTCTGCCATAGTCTCTCGATTTCTTTCGCACTTGTTACTTACTTTAGTCTTTCACCATAACACATTGTAATATAAAAGATAATTATCATAAATAATTTGCTATCATATTACTATTTGCTATTTCATAATAATCTAATATGTTCATTCAGCTCAGCAAATGGCCTTATCATGTATTTAAATACACTTGTGTAATACTTTAGTACATTTGTGAGTTTGAAGTTTAGTCTCACATGAGTTATACTATAAGTTCCAAAATAAAATAAAAATAAAGACCTTTCATGGTTTCTCCCTGGCTGACATTACTGGTAACCACCTGAGATGCCCCCTTTTATAAAACCAATGTCTGGTTAAATGCGAGCTAATTTATTATTTCGACATATATTTGTGACGCTCAGCTGTGGGTAATGGTTAGGAAGCAAAATGTTATCAAGGGTGGGAAAATAGTAAATGAAATGTACTATTAGATTGAATCTTTGCCAGTGATGTTTAGTTTTCTGGTCTGATCTCCTCTACTCTAGGCTGAGCAAACATCTCATAAACGAAGCTGGCGTTTACTACTGCTCCTACCAAAGCGGGGGCCGAGAGCCTTCAGCAGCTTCTGCTCAGCTCTGCAAGAAACTGATCAGCAGCACCTGTATGACCTGCTCACACAATCGGCAGAAAAAGATGGGAAAGTGACTCCTGTAGAGGTGAGTGAGCACTTCATCAAACGCCACACACACACAACACAAAGCTACTATATACTGATACTCTATACATAATGATTCTTACCAGACTCAGTGCAGTTTTTCGACTGTTTTCTGCTCATAGATTACTCAGCCCGAGGAAGAGCCAGAGGGGAATGCAGGGCGACTAGTTATGTCGACAACAGAAAAGAAGAGAGAGGTGAGACCGGTGTTTATAATCCCTTAACTAGGATTACTGCAGTCATGTGTTACTGGTGACATTTTCGCAAGACTTAGACGGAACAAAAGCTAATGTCCGGAGAACTTTGTATCATTGAATGTGTCTTTTAATGAGGTTTCATAATTGTCAGCTCAGCTATAAATGATCACAGTTCAAAGAAAGTGACAGATCTCTGATACCAGCATGCTCCAGTTAAATGGTCTTTCGCAGACATCCTCAGTAGACAGAGAAGAAGACAATGAGGTGAGCAGCACCTCAGCCTCAGATAGCAGCCTGCGCTCAGAGTCACCATTCAGAGGATTGGCCCCAGTCAGGGAGGAAGACAGGGAGACAGAGAGACAGATGACGAGGAAGAGAAGAGGACATAAACAGATGGATGTGAGAATCACAGACCACATTCATCTCATGTCAGACAACAAGCAGCTGGCCTGCTGAGGTAGTCAGACAGCAGGCATGTGGTTACCTAATACTTAACAGGAGTGCAGTTGTCATTTTCCCACAACAAGCAACTGCTGCTGCCACCGAAAACAACAGAATCATTCATTATCTGTCTTCTTTTGTTTGTGTTCAGCAGCTCGTGTTTTGTCGTTAATAATTTGCACATGATTTTGAATTTCAGAGGTTTGAGGACTCTTCTCTTCCATTTCCCACCCAGGAAGGAATTGCTGCCAAGAGGTCAAGGACGCGTGGTGAGTGGGTCCTGCGTTCAGGTTAAAATAGGTTTTCTCTGTGTCTACTGTTGTTGTCAATATTTTTCTGTTACCGTGGAGACGCGGGGTGGTGTCTGTGGAAATGGCTTTATCTGTTGTCTAGTTTAAATAGACAGGTAATTGAACTTACTTCAACACAAACATTTCGTAGCCAGCAGCAGCAGCTTGAGAGGGTTCAGTCTGTGTGAACTGTTCATTATATAACCTTCTCACTCAGACGTGTAGGAGTGTGGTTGCTCTAGCGTTCAGCTGCCGTCTGTACCTACAGGTGACACACCTCAAGAGTGACTCATTCACAGCATTATAGTACAAAGTTTGTTGTTACATAATAACTGCTGGCTGGAGCACACAACGATGGAAAACTTCATCAGCATCTGCATTTTGTCTTGTAACAAGCAGAGTTTAACTCTTTGATCCTTTTTGTATCTGTGTGTGTGTGTGCTGCAGAGTCCATGGAGTTTAGTCTGGATGCAGATAGTCCCATCAACACTCCTGTGCTCCCGTGCACTTCTGACTTCTACCTCTCTCACTGCCAGCAGGTAAAATAGTTCTCTACACCAGGTCAGCTCAACAGGTTTGCAGTTTGTTTACCTGTTGAGAAATACACCACCTGTCTGGATATGAGCCAGCACTGAATGCAGAATTGCGTAAAATGTATTGATTGTAAGTTGTATTAATTAGTAAAGGTAATAATAGTATGTTTTTCATACAAGCAAAGTGTTAAAGCCATTAGAGAAACATCATTTTTGCAAATCCTTTGTCATGAGGTTATGTTGGACTATTTAATCCCTTCTCGCCTTTGCATTTCTTTAACGTGCTTTTTCTTTTTGTCTTTCTCTCTCTCCAGTCTTACAGAGTTAACTCGTCCCCTCGTGGTTTTGTTTTGGTGATCAGTAACGTGACCTTTGATCCCTGTGCTGCGCCTGACCTTGACCCCAGGAAGGGGGGAGAGGTGGATGACGAGGTCCTCAGGAAGGTCTTTACCGAGCTGGACTACCTGGTTACAGTCCACAGAGACCTCACTGCTCAGGTAACACACACCGAGCTCAATATGTAGTTACAGGATGTTATTTGAAACACAAAACCATTCATCTTGTTTAGTTGTCAAAGCTAGAAAAAGAAAGTTGAAAAAAGGGAGGGGAACAACCTTGAATCGTTTGGTGAAAGTCACACACACACAAAAAAAAAGGGTTTAGTGTTTTATTATGCATTTGCAGTGTTATCACTAAGCAAACACACTTTTACATTGTAGTCATTTAGCTTTAGTAAGCATGTTATAGATGTAACATTCCAGCCCAGAGAGATCAATGTAACAGCATGATTGCCTTACCAACCTGTTCAATATTGAATAAAGCAACAATCAGTTTCAACCTCAATGTTCCTGATTCTTTCTTCTCTGTGTAGGGCATGAGGATGTGCATTGAGAACTTTTGCCGTCGGCCGGACCACCGGACAATGGACAGCTGCGTGGTGTGCCTGCTCTCCCACGGAGTGGAAGGAGCTATATATGGTACAGACGGACAGCTCCTGCAGGTGCGTTTGTTTGGTATTTTCCTTTTAGTTTGTGTAAACAATGTCATTCGAGCGTGAAGATGCAGCCCGCTTTCAGACGTGTAACTTTGTCACTTGTTCAATTTCAGCTGGACTGGGTGTTTGAGTCCTTTGACAATGCGCACTGTCCCCTGCTACAGAACAAACCCAAGATGTTTTTCATCCAGGCCTGCAGAGGAGGTAGGGCTCTTGATCAGATACTATATGCCCCTCTATCATCATGAATTATTGACACACAATGTACTTTAAAAAACCTATGAATCAATATACATAGTAGGGGTGATCAATAAATCTGAATTGTTATCGATAACAATATGGATTAGTGCAATATCCAAATCGCAGGAGGTGCAATATTTGGTAAAGGCAAAAGATGTGTCACAATATCTGATGAAGTATTGTGCTGCAGAGATGTCTTCTACACACAGTCTTCTATATGTGTGAATCCCTGAAACATAATAAGACCTTTTACCGTACCACACGGCTCCCGTGCTGCGGATTGTGCCATAATATGTCACAGATGTAGACTTGAAGAAAACGTATTACAATAGTGCAATAATACTCCATTGGCATGTAATTATTCATCTGTGACTTAACCGGGCTCCCGGCTAATTAGTGTGTCTCTGTGATGGCGGTTGTGGTCTGATTACATGTCTGATGACACCCCTGACAAATCCTCACACCCCTCAGGAGCGATCCTAATTACTGTCACACAGTTCCTCTGCCCACCGCAGAGCCCGCCACAGATGTGCTGCTGAAAGACCTTTTGTACGTGGTTGGCCACTGTTGCCTGTGCAAATAGCTAAAGTGAAAACTAATAATGATAATTGTGTTCAGGGTTTCATTGGTTATGAAAATACTCAGCCGAGAGGAAGGTGTGTGTGTTCCAGGAACAAAATAAGAAAAGTAATTTGGACAAACTGCAACAAAAATGTGCAGGCTGAAAAGTTCTTTTTTATGTTTTCACTGAAGTTAAGACGTGCAGAAGTTGTTTAAACCAAGGGTCAAGCACAATATTAATGTAGGAAAACCTGCAGAGGATCCATTACACGTGATGATTACATAATTAGTTTTTGGTTTACCTCAGAGTTGCAGAAAATCACTGAGTTGACGAGCTTGACATTGATCTCCAAACAGCTTTGTCTTGGATTTGCTCTGAAGTAAAACTGTATGTTTGAGCAAGAGCTGTAGTCAAGACCACTGATGTTGAGGTGATACGAATCTAAGTCCGAGCATCGAGATCCAGAACGAGAAGAACCTAAATGTAACTCTGTCAAGACCAAAGGCTGCAGTAGGCAAGACCAATAACCATAACCAATGCAAGTATGTGACAATAGAAAATAATACAATTAAAAACATTCAAGACTGAAACCAAACGTAAGTATTTTTCGTGTCAGAAAATGTGAAATATACACTGATATATGTGAGTTGAATTGAAACGTTCTTGTCCTCCAGAGGAGATGGACTGTGGAGTGGAGCAGATCGATGGGCCCCCGAGGACCTGCTCACCAAGCTGTGAGCAGCGGGATGCTGGGAGGGAAGGACAGGGGGACGCCACCTCCATACAGAGAGGGGTCATGGGGAGGCCCAGGATCAAACTGCCCCAGAGGTCTGACATGATCTGTGGCTTTGCATCTCTCAAAGGTCAGAGAATTTGTAAGTCTGTCCCTCTTGCTATTCTGCCGTGGATTTATGTATGAAATGTGCTTAATCTGAAGTATAAAAAAGAGGCAGTTGAGATTTTCAGTTACAAACTTGTCTTCCTTGTTTTCTCCCGGTGATGCATGCAGTCTAACAAACAAAAGGGAAACTCCACTGATTTTTATTTACACGTTAAAGTCTGTTTACAGGTCTTAAGAGGAGTAGGAGTACTACTGCATTTGTGGGAGAAGAGTTGTATTAAGCCTTTTGTGGCTCCGGAGGGAGCTGCAAAGAGTCTGATAAATTGCCTCAAATAATCATTTTGATGGTCATTTGAACTTAGGCCTGAAAACTAAAACCTTTTTGAAATGACAAAGAAGAAGAATATGTGGAGTAAAAAAGACAATATCTGGCCCCGATGCACCAATACATAAAAAAATAGGATAAAAAACTGTATATTGTGAATCTCTTGAATCTCTTTTAAGAACAAAAGTGACGTGTTAAATTTGTATTGGTTGATCAATGATTCATCTATCTTGGTCTGAGTGAGCTTCGACTCCTTGTCCACGGCAGCTATCCCAGTTTCAGGTGTTGTTTAAATAGTTTTCTGACTTGTAGTTTCTGTTTCCAGTCCTGTAAATAGCAGACGCCACCTTTAGCTCTGTCTCCCTGCATCTCATCTCGATGTATTCAGCGTTTATTGTTCCATCTCTTCCTCCTCCAGGCACGGCAGCCATGCGGAACACCAAGAGAGGATCCTGGTTTATCCAGGAACTTAACTCAACGCTGCGCCTCCACGCCAAAGACACACACCTTGCAGACATCATGGTGCAGGTAAATATAAGTGTCCTATACCCACGTATTAGCCTTCAGTGTACAGTATCAACAGCTCGTTATCCTTCGTACTTTTAAAAAGGAAATTGTCGCATTTAATTCATGATTTGATTTAATTCTTATTATTTCTTGACGTGTATATATTTTTCCTTCTTTTTCCCTGTATTGTTTTTCATGTATTATTTTGTTTGCATTGTATTGTTGTCCACTGATTTATTAGTTTTTATGCTTATTTTGTGTGTTTCTCGTTGTCATTTAAAAAAAAGAAATTTTAAATTATTGTTAGCTTAGTTTTTTATTTTTATTTTCTTATGGTCTGTTGTATGAACCTGTGGTTGGGCTGGGTGACAAATATCACAATATTTATGACCAAATGCCTCAATATAAATATTTCAACATTTTTCACAATGAGATTTTTAATAAATAATAATCAGTAATGTGGATATAATGAGTAACTGCGTAAAGGCAAATAATACAACAGTCTGGTAAATGACATCACTTTACTGCAGTGCACCCTTAAAGCCAGGGAAAGACTACACTTACCATATCACAATATAACTAGTCCTGTATCACGATATCGATATAATATGGATATATTGCCTCCTGTCACGTTTCCTTTTTTTTTTTTTTTAATCGTCTGGATGTTATGCCGTTTTATGTGTGTGCAGCTAAATAAAACATAACATGCTCTCTTGTTTGGTGAACTTCTTTACTTACTGTAATCTTCCCGTCTCTTTTTCCCTCCTGCCTGTCTCCAGGTCAACGGGCGCATTAAGGAGCGGGAGGGTTACGCTCCCGGCACCGCGCACCATCGCTGCAAAGAGATGTCGGAGTTCACCAGCTCATTATGCAAAGACCTCTACCTTTTTCCCAAGTACCAGCCCCAGTATTGACATGCAAATGTGCACATACACAGATTAACACACACAGAGCATTGAAGCCTCAACAGTTCATTCCACTCCACTTACTGCCACACACTCGCACATCCCTCTGTCGCAGCTTCACCTCCAAGCAGAGGATTTATTCATTCATGTTTTCTGTGTAAATCCTTCCTCCTCCTCAGACGTGCACAAACACACATGCGTGCATAAACTCGCACAAATCTTGGAAAGGAAAAAGGAGCCAGCTTATGTTAATCTACATGTATTGGAAATGGACAACGAATTAGTGCACAACTAACTCCTGTATCTGTGTGTCTGTGTCTACGCCAGTTAGAGGGTTTAGTTAATAATCCTTTTTAGTCAAAGACGGGATCATATTTAGTTTTCTTACTGCACAGCTACTTTGAGGTTTCACTCTCTTTTTAAAATGTATTTTCTACACAGATCTATTTTTGTTGCTTTATTTTGTATGAAATTGTTTTTTTTATAAGAATTGTTAAGCCCATTCGCTTTATTTGTATATAATGTTTGTTATAAATTGTGACCATTTCTTGTTGTTTAGTATAGTGACAGGCAGGGGGCAGCACAGCTGAGACGAATGCATTTCATTGTCTCTTTGATGTTATTCATATTTGCAGTTAAAAGTGATCATCACTGTCATGACTGCAGACAGCTTCTGTTGTTTTTCGGTGTAGTACGCTACAGTGATGATTCAACAGGAAACTCTTTTAAACCCCAGATTTTAAAACTTATGAAGAGGAAAAAAACCTACAGGGCAGCTTCAAAACAAGACCTTATTTCCCTCATTTCTTTTTTTTTTTTTTTTTCCTCTTCTGTTTGTGGATATTCAATCAGGAAAATTCAGCTTTTTGATTCAAAACTTGATAAAGGGCACCCACTGTAAATCGTACTTCATACCCGCTGTGTTACTGTAGATCAGTCCCTGTCAGGGTGGTGGGCTGCCAGGGGAAGGTGGTGCTACTTGAGGGGTCTTACATCAACAGTGTGAACTCTGACCTTTACGCTAACTGACTCGTAAATAGTGTTTTTCCTTATGTGGGAGCTGCACATTTAGTCAGTCCCCTACAGTCTTTGTGATGTTTTACTGTATCTGATACAGTAAGGATGTATGTCTTCTATTAACAATATGCAGTTTTCTACAGCAGCCTGTGCCATGTGAGGATGATCTTTTAGATTAATATATGACCGTGGAGCAGTACATTGTACGTCTTTGACCCCCGACACAGAGAAATCCATGTGAGCATTGATGTTTCCCAGAAAAGCTCTGATTAGGCAAAGTGTGTTTTTGTTACAACAGTGTTGTAGTGAAGAAAACAGAGTAAATGGTCGAAACAGTATTGATTGTTAACCATCTGTAGAGCTGGGTGCTTGAGTTCCAGTTCGCCCCGGTCTCGAAGGTGCTCCACCTTTTTTTATAAAATATTTTATAACATTTTTTTTTACCCATTTTGTTTTTTCTAATTATTTAAACACGAACATTGGAGTAGTGAAAAGGGTTTAGCCTCCTGCAGCGTGAGACGTTTTGAAGGTTGATATTCTGCTGCCAAGCTCTGCTGATGTGCGTGGCTGCGGGGGCCCGGAGAGGTTTCCTTTCTGTCAACACCAACGACTGCCAAATGTTCTATACAATAAACGGGCCAATGATTTTTAAACGAGACAAACTGTTGTGGTTTTCTTACAGCTCCGTGTGCATACGAGTGTATCTGCATTTGCTTGTGTTGCTTTTGAGCTGAATCCTGCACCGTGACTCTGACTCTTACTTGATCCTCCTTGTTGCTGTGTTTGTGTGTGTTGTTCCCAGCGTACAGCCTGTGCTCTGTTCTCAGGTATAGTATAACTGGCTCCTCACTATTCCGCTGCGCTCAGGTCTCTCCATGCTGTGACTGGGACGCATGTATCTCTCATACTGCCCTCCGCCCAGTGATAATGTTCTGAGTGTATCAGATTAAGGCCCAGCCAGCTGTCCACAGTCATTCTCTCTTGACACACACACACACACACACACACGGACGGGCGAAGTAACACATTTCTCGCTGGCCTCCGGTGTAGCTGTGAGATTAGGCTGTTATGCGCTGGCATGTGGACCACAAAGCAGGGCGGGGTTAGGGGGGATCTGTGTGTGTCTGTGTCTTTGTGGTTGTCATAATGGCCGCCTGTCTCATCAGCCTGAGAGGACGAGTTTAGATTAACTTGTCTGAGTGGGATGTTGTCTCTTCTCCGGGTGCTGAGCAGTGCCGGTTTTCCCTTGATGGCTTTTCAGCTTTTAGCGATTGATGTGCAGCACATGTAGAGCTGCCTCCACACAGTCAATAAGTCCACTAATTGGCTGTTTTGGGCTTAGTTGACTAAGATTTCTTTGCTTGATTAGTCTAATCTCGTCTCTATAATCTGTAGAATACGTGATTACTAAATGAATCGATAGCTGCAGCTCTAAATTACTAGTGGTGTGTTTTTTTTTCATGCTAAATAACTTATTGACTTAAGAGCACATCTCTGGCAAACACTAGATTTAAAGTGGTGCTTTTGCAGGATTCTTTGGCGAAAAACTTATTTTTTTTCAATACAGATCTGTGTATTAAATCAACTCGACTTAGTCGACTAAGAATTTCACATGTGCTCTTAGCTGCCTTCCTGTATTAGCTGCTGTAGATATCTAAACCTGTGGAGAGGTTAAGCAATATGGAGATCACTTTACCGAGTGCTGCAGTGGGTCCAGCAAGCATTTGGGGGGTGGGGGGGTTACTGTGATGCCCCCCCCTAAAGAGGACAGCTATAGCATGTGAGTGTTATGGGGATTGCCTTGCATCATTGGCTGATTAGTTGTGAGCTGTCATAGGGGTGTCGTGTGCACCTTCCTGCTCACGTTGCAGGGGCAGCCCTATGGGGGGTGCCCTTCCAACCCCCACCACCCCCGTCCAAACAAGTGCAGTCCATCCAAACACACACACACACACACACACGCGCACCTAAGGGCCGGCTGGCAGGGAGGGTGCTGCTAAGGGCAACAAGTCGTGTGTGTGTTATTAGGTGTCTGCAGTTCTAATAAAGGAAAGCGCTGCGTCCTTCACTGCCTCATCGGATGGCTCTGCTCTGCTCTGTCCGCCTCTGATTTCTGTCCGTGTGTCTGTCAGGTCCGCAGTGGAGCTGGATGGCTCGCAGCCTCTGGATCATCTGGAGAAGTGCGCGTTCGGGAAGGACGTCTCCTGCGCTTTTTTGACTTTCTCTACGTAACGAGTGTGTTGGAGAATGACTTTATAGGAGAGTGAGAAACTTGAGAAGATGTTTGTGTGTTTCCTCTACCTGGTGTAAAGTGTGTGTGTGTTTGTGTATAAATATATATAAGAGCGAGTGTGTCGTTGGAAATGCTGGGGTGTCCAGCGAGGTTATTTTTGGATCAGTGACAGCGTGTCAATGGCTGCAGATGCGTCGCAAAGGAAGGCTCTGAGATACCAACAGACCCTGGTAGGTCTTCACCAAACCTTCCTTTACCTGCCTGCTGTCTTTTAAAATGTCCCCCCCCCCCACACCCTTCCATTTCCTGCCCCTCCACCTGCTTCTCCCTCATCTTTCCATCTACCCACCTGTCACTTTTCCAACCATCCTTTACTCTTCCTCACTCCTTTCCTCTTATTATTTCACCCCTACCTTTCCAATGCTTTTCTTCCACCACTCCCTCCTGGTCCCTTTGTCTTTGTCTACGTGCTGCGTCCTCTCTTGTCCCCCAGCAGTGCTCTGTGTTGTCTGTCTTGCTCCTCTACTGCATCTCATAAACTTCTCCTAATGCTCTCGTGAATCAATACTCCTCATCTCAACTATCTTCTTCCTCCTCCCACGTTCTCTTTTATTTTTCGAACAAGATTTCTGCAACTTAATGTCAAGTTTCTTTGCTCAGCCCGCATGAACAGTCTCCGCTGGCTTCACACCGCCCACGCTACGAAACACTTGAGTGAAGGCGATAAATGGAGTTGTCCCTGCAAAAATCAAGGATTTTTATTATTTATTTTTGATCTTTTTTTCTTTTTTTTTTTGGTGCAATACATTTCTTCCTTGTGACCCCGTATATCTTCTTCTATCTGTACGCCTCCTCAAGCTGCAGCCTTGTAAAGTCATTGCTGTTTTTCATGTGTTGGTGGATATAAATACCGATATACAGGAAACCTGAGCAGACAGGTTAGATGTACGCGTTGAAATGAAGTCATGTCACTATATCCACCGGTTCATATGTTTAAATGCTCATCCAGAGCGAAGGTCGGTCTCAGAAGCATCGTGTCTGCCATTGACTCCTATTTATTTCCATCCAATCCCACCTGCTCTGTGGACATCAATGACTTGCAGCATCACGTTGTTTTCTTCCAGCAATTTGATTCGAAGCATTGTGATAACGTCCACTGTGTTTTTTTTGTTTTTTTTTAGGGGCATTTGAATGTGTTGAATGTGAATTATAAGACGAGAGAATGACGGATACATGAGCAACTGAGGTTGGAGCAGCTGGGGTGTTTGTGCATGTGTTGGAGCAGCCTGACAAAGTGCGGAGGAGCAGTGACGGCGTCAGTGTTGTGTCAGTGTTTCCTTCCTCTTCTCTGAGACGATGGACGACTGCCCGAAACGAATCTCTTAATTCCCTTGTGGAGCCCCTCGTGGGCACACAGGTCAGATATAAATAAGAAATCTCAATTAATCACACGTGGCTTAATGTCGCTCTGAGAAGTCTCACATCTCAGGTGTGAAAGCTGCGATGGGACAGAGAGGAAATAAGAGAGCCTTGAAGGATCGGAGGAGTTTATGTGTAGAGCTGTTAACGGATCCTCCTAATATGATTTATTTATTGATCCGCAGGAGGATGTGGCTCAGCATATCTTCAGATTGATGCTGGCGAAACCTTCACAGATGCACACGGTGACGTCTGTGATGTTGGTGTTCTCAGTATGTGTGGAGGTTAAAACTGGGTGACGTGAGGTTAAAAGGTGAAGAGGTTTTAGACTCGTAGTAATGACCTGCCTCTCTCTGAAATATGGTCCTTTTTATTGCCATTACACATTACAGGATTATACAATTACATGTGGTTTTGTGAGTAATCAAATGAAGAAATTGAACAAGTATAAGTAAAAAAAACAATTTAAAAAAACGACAACATGTATTTAAATCCAAAAAATTATTCAGTGATAATTAATTTATTATTGGAAACTTTCTATTTGTGTTGTGTTTTTGTCTGCCTGACCTGCTGTGCACTGAGTAAAAAGCAGGTTACACTGGTAATTAATTGCAATCAGTTCATTTGAAGTGCCTCTATGTTCTCTTCAGGTAGAACACGAGAGGTCGTCTAACCTCACGCGGAGATGCAACATGGATTTGGTCTACCTTCCAACTGTGACTCGTTTGTAATAAACTTAGTGTTGACGGTGTGTGAGAACTCAACATGTCCTCCCGCAAGTCGTACTTAATTATATAGATCTTTCCAGGAAACTCCCTGGAAATGATCCGGACATTACGAACCCGTAAAATAAGGAGTTAAAAGAGGAAAAACTCCAAACAAGACGTTCAGTTTTAAACTCGACGTCGTTTGACCTGCAAAGCTCCAGATTATTGCCTGCTGGGTTTGTAAAGTTGTCTTAATTACTTCCAAGTCACGCGGCTGTTGTTGACCCCTGACCTCAACAAAGAGGAACCCCCCCCTCTGTTGACTTGTGACGAGAACAGATAGCAGTGTGTGTGTGTGTCATACTGTATGTTTGCGCTTGCTTTGACACAGCTGGTTGTGTTTTGCAACTTATTAAAATGAGGTTGTGTGAGGAGATGAGTCTCAACCTGTGAGCCCTCAGCAGCAGTGAAATGCATCTCATAAGTCTCCAATGCTACAGGCTACTCAGAGGGACAATGTTCACCTGGCCAATGTCTCGCAGGCTGGGATGTAGACGATTAAGCATTACATTTCATAGGACACCGCAGTCGCTCGCTGTGTCTTTTCAAGCGCAGAGGTGGCTGTAATGTAGCTGGTGAAGTATTAGCAGTTACATCTGTAGTTTACGAGATAAAGCGCCATGCTAATGTTGTCAATAAGGTGTCATTGTTTGTGTGTAAAGGTCAAAGCCCTCCATCTGTCTGTACAGCAGGTCTCCTGGGAGAGATGAGTAGAGAGGGAGACAAACAGCGTGCGAGAGGGAGAGGTGTGGAGAAGTGTGTCAGTGAACATTGGGTCACACTGCGGCTAAATTTATCCACGAGTAAGGTTTCACCTCAGGGGTGGGGGTTGGACGGGTGGGGACGAGGGGTGGTGAGAGGGAAAGTTTCAGAGGGGGGGGAGGTGAAAGGCTGCACACAAGAGTTCAATCGTAGGTGAGGCGGGAAGGAAAGGGCAAGGAAATCTTTTCGGGGGGGGTAGAAGGGCCGAAAACATCGGACTTCTAATGTGTGTTTGTGCCTTACAGAGTTGTGAATTTGGAAAAAAAACAAAACAAAAACACTACTGAATATAAACCAAGGTTTCATTTCCCAGAAGCATCTGGAGGCTAAGGTAATATTAACACATACATTTACTGTTGGACGAGTATCTTTGCCTTAAACTCTTGTGGGAAACATGATTATAAGCAGGTGCAATAAGTGAGTTGTGGTGTCTCAATGTCGTCAATGTGTTTTTCTGGCTATTAAATCAATTTGTAGCCAACAAAATTGGAACTGCAAATTATTTACAACAACAACATTAAGGATGCCTGCATATCATTTTTGGTTTTCAGGTTTCAGGGCTCATATTGTGCTTTTTCTGCCTCACAGGCAGGAACACTGCGTCTTTAATGTGATGGCAGATCCTTGAAAAGTCTTGCACTTCGTGTTTGATTTTCAAGGTCTAAAAATGTGTTAAAATGTCTGTAATTGTATAGAAAGGAAGGCATTCAGTT
>CALSBV010010223.1:2325044-2336275 GCA_943590825.1 Bovichtus diacanthus | reverse complement strand
TCTCTCTCTCTCTCTCTTAAAAGTCTTGTGTTTTACAGTAGTATCACCTTGTTGACGCCGGCTCATGAAGGGCAGATACATACACAAGCTTTGCGTCCCTTACAAAGACAAGAGACCCATTCATCCCAAGAGACTCGCAATGTGAACAACATTCTTACAGTCGAGCACGAGACAATAATGAGGGTCCGATCTGTACAGTAACGCCGGACTACTTTTATGTGTCCTTTAGAGACAGAAAAGTGCAAGGGGAGGAAGAGGAGGAGGGAGAGTGTGATATGTGACTTGCAGTGGGAAGGTCAAACAGCGGCAGCGTCGATGTT
Organism: Bovichtus diacanthus; assembly: GCA_943590825.1. NCBI lineage: Eukaryota > Metazoa > Chordata > Actinopteri > Perciformes > Bovichtidae > Bovichtus > Bovichtus diacanthus. Next base: position 2,335,955 of record CALSBV010010223.1, on the reverse strand, counting down.
TAAAAGCGTGTGAAAGTTTTGGTAGCTGATGTCATTGGATGCACAAGGTTACATGGTGACACGGAGACAAACGGAGGCTGAGAGATGGAGACAGCAGTGATTGAATCGCATGCTTTAAATGTCTCTCTCACGCTGTCAGCCGTTTGTCTCCGGCTGTCTCCTTCTCATATTTATTTCCTTTTTTGACAATTTCAGTGGACTTTTATTGGCATTACATCAGAGTTGCACATTAGTTAGATTGTTGCAAGAAATTAAAAGTCTTATCACATTTTTCCCAGAGTCCAAGGTGACGTCTTCACATTACTGCTTTTGTCCGTTCAAAATCCCAAATTGTGTTTGATTACGATGAATACTTTTCTTTAAGTATAAAAAAAAAATAAAAAATTGCTGATTAATTTCCAGCAAATCATGAGAGCACTACATTTCAATATTATAATAATAATATATAATAATAATACTACACTACATGTCAGTTTTTAATATATATATATATATATATATATATATATATATATTTCAATATTAATTAATTTAATTCACAAAAAAAATATATATATATTGAATTGTTAGTAGTGTTTTATGAGTAATCATTTATATTTTATACACAGTTGTGTGTGCAAAATCCAAATATTATAATAAATGAATATATATAATTATGCTAAACACTCAAAACACATTAAAAGGTAGGAAAGGGGTAAAAAAGCAGTTTCATGATTGAATAAATTAGTAAAGTACCATAAAGTTGGAAACAAAACTCAAATCACGATTATTCATTGATTTTAGGGACAAAATATTTTTGTTGCACTTTCACATTTAAACTTCAAACTTCAAATTAAGACTTTAAATAAGCTTCTTCACCTCAAGCAGTGCATTTCAATTTAGCTGCTCTCATCTGAAACGTCAATATATATAATATATATATATATATTATATATTTAATACATAATATATAATATATATGTATTATATATATAATATATATGTATTATATATATATTATACATGTATTATATATATATTATATGTATTATATATATATATTATATACAGTATATACACACACAGATTTGTTGATTATTATTTGTATTATTAATCTGAATGTTTAAAAATTTTTTTTAAAAAAAGTAAAATAAAAGAGGTGTAAATGGATGACGATGCAGAAACACACACACAAGTCATATACAAATCAAAAAACACACAGTAGCAGTTTAATAGTTTTACATTGTGTGTAGAAAGTAACATATTGTTTAATTATTATTTGACTTTTTGTTGTGGCAGACCAGGGCACGGGAAGTAAAATGTCTCAGTGACCAGTGTGAGCGCTGCACGGGTTTCCTCTCTGTCCCTGGTTTTGATGGCGCCTGGCGCCGGCGCCTGTTTGACGTTGATGGATTGGTGCTTTGGTGTTAATGTGTAGAGCGCTGGTGCTGCAGTGTGGGACCGGAGGCAGGACGGGAGCAGAGCCACATCATGCCAAAGACAAGTGATGAGGAGCAGGTAAAGAGCCGACGACCAAAGGCTCCAGATGCTTTTATTCTCGCTGTTAGTGAGTTAATGACACAGTCCAGTGTTCCTGTCTCTTTTCTTTAATCTCAAGTTACTGCGGTGGATCTGTTTACGTATTTTAAGTGACTTCTCTTTGCCAGGTTAAAGCTTTAATGGCTTGTAGGTGCCGCTCACATTTGATGGGGATAGATGTGTATTATAGGAATATTAGTGATGATAGTGTATAAAGTATATTCAATGTATTGTTATATTGCTATAAAATGAACCCAAATAGGATTCTAGACAAATTATTCAACAGAATATCTGATGATCCAACAAAACTTTACTTTATTCCTGGATTAATTATTGTTTTTTAATTGCAAAGCGGTCAAAAAGTTCAATATATTATAATTTGTCTCGCATGTCATTCTGAAAGACGACGACACTTTTAACACATTTCTATTTCCTACTGTTTTTATTTTATGTTTTTAAACACAAATCTTTTAACTTGCTGTTTACGTGCCGTGAGAGGTTAATGTGCGATTACATTTAAATAGATCAAGTATTATACGTTTGTTTGTATAAATATGATGAGAGATGGAAACACTGATGTATTATACAGGATATTCACATAGTAACATTGTGCCAAACAATAATCGTCTTACTTTTGCAAATAATTCATTTAATTTGTGAGAAATAACCAAAGTATGGTATTTAACATTTAGGAAAACTCCGGTAATGAAGTTTTTATCCCAAAAAGTTATTCTTTATTGACTTTAAACGCTTTCCTTCTGTGATAGAAACTTTACTAGAACTTACTTTACTTTAAACCAAGTTTAAAACAAATGATTTACAGACGTAATATTCAACCAGGTCTTTGCATCATGTCAAATTATTCAAATTAAGATAGTGGTTTGTGTTTCTTTGTAGAAGTCATCAGTGGTGGACAACACATTTACTCCAGTACTGCACTTAAGTACAATGTTGAGGTACTTGTACTGTACTTGAGTATTTCCATTTCCTGCTCCTTTATACTTTTACTACATCTCACATGTAGATATTGTACTTCATACTCCACAACATTTATTTGAACAATATTTATTAGTGTGTAGTGTTTTAGTGAGCTTTAAAATAACTCACTTGACGATTTTGTGACATAAAATGTCTTCGAGAGCCTTTAACAGCTGACGACCTGCTGTGTGGTGAATCAATTATAAACTTCTATATCAGTCACTGTCATGTGCTCGTAGTGGCTCGTGCATTGCACTGGACCGCTTGTGTAAAGCACTTTATTTTGTGCGGAAATTCTTTACCAAAAGTCCGATTGCGCTAACTTTTCTGTGTCCTACTGTAATTATGTGAATATTTTCAAGTGGGATGAGACTGTAGATTGTTGTCGCGCCTTTTATTTCTCTTGGTGGACGTAGTTCTGGGTCCTCGGGCCTCGTGGTTGGATGTGCTCTCCTTCCCTGCGTGAACATGAGACAGTAATGTGGCAGACTCATGATTTACCTTCTCGCTTTGCCGTGTGGCGGGATGCATGTGATCTGCAGGTTTCGGTTGCACATCCTAGCTGCACCTGGATTTGCGCTATTTTACAGCTTCTACGGTTTTAACGAGCACTGTGCAAACTGATCACGCTGGTGTGTGTGACAGCTTGTGTGACACAAGTGCGTGCGTGCGTGTGTGGGCTTATAGTGCACACATACTCGGAAGGGGAAGATGTGGAATGTCTTCTCTTCCAGGATCTCCTCCTCTGGCTTCTCTCCAGCCCCTGCCTCCTCTCAGGGAGGGGTTTTTCCGATCTCTATGCCCGTTTTGTCTATTTCTGTCTGTCAGGGTATTCAGGTTGGTGTGTATCCCTTACACACACGCCGCACATTCCCCATCTCTTTCTCGTTATCTCAAGACTCTTCGCACTGGATCTAGTTTTGTCCCTTAGTCTCAGTTGTCAGAGCTATTTCTCCTTCTCGTCACGCTCTTCTTCTTCTTCTCCCTTCTCCTCCATCTTGTTTTCCTCCTCTGCGATCCCGAGGAGGCCACAAGAAACGTGGGATTTCTCGCTGCTTTTTGTGTCATGGTGACTGTGAGTGTTTCCCCTTCGGTTTCAGCTGTACGGCGAGTACAGGGAGCAGCTGGGAAACTTTGCCCGACGGGAGGCTGCCCGTTTGCTGACGGAGAGACAATGGAAGCGACAGGCGGGGGACAACACCACGGGCCGCAGAGGGCAGGGCCGGCGGCATCATCTCCATCACCCTGCGTCCCTGGAGTCGCATCCCAGCCACGTGTCCTCCACCAAGAAGCCTCGTCCCTACTCCAAATGCCAAGGTGACCAGCAGGGAGTCTGCTCCAACACACACATTCAAACGCTTTACAAAATGAATAAAGATGCAAACTGTGGGGATGTTTTCCCATGCTTTAGTGGTTGCTATGACTCCTCCTGTGGTTACCAGGAAACAGAGGTGGAAGTCAACGAAATACCTTCAGTGATACAGTTTTGAGGCGAACCGGCACTTCACCTCAGTTTCTCTTTTTTTTTGTTCATTATTTTTGTCACACCACATCCTGGAGAGAGCCGCATTTATCTGGTGGCTTCGGTTACTGGTTACTTTGCACTTTATGATTTTACGTGCAACACGATGAGCTCATAAAATCTTTTTAATCTGTGTGGCAGACTCATTTAAAATGAGTCTGCCACACATGAACATGGGGACGATTTTACACACACTGAGGCCACGAGTCCCTTAATGTAACTTACCCATCCGTAAAAAAACAAACCCTCTAAAATGTGCCGTTTGGATTCTTCATATTTTGTCCATCGCTCAAATGTTCAGTTATATTTTCTGTAAATTGTACTTTCGTTTCGTCAGAAGTGACGATGGATGTTTCTAAGAATTCTTTCCATTTCAGAAACTTAGAATTTATAATCTAAAACAGACAAAACAATATTTTATCAAATATATTTTATGTTATCTGAGATCATTACGTACTGACGTGGTGATCTGTATGATTCCCAGAGTTATTAATTCAATCAGGTGATGAATGGATTGGAGGTGAAGCTTTAATTTGATCTCTCCGTCCCAGATTGTTTCGCTCGTGTGCGGCGGTACATAGTGACCAAGATGGGGGAGGACTGGATATTCCTGGTTCTTCTGGGGCTGACTATGGCTCTGGTCAGCTGGAGTATGGACTACACCAGCGCCAAGAGCCTGCAAGGTATATAACCAAGTGCATTTACACTTTTTCATTGTTTATACTGGGATGTCCTCGTGGGATAACCTGCACATTAAACAAAGTCAAACAAAGGTATTTTCTTTTCCAAAAAACGTTAAAGTGACTTCATGGGGAGCGTTGATGGTTCACGTTTAAGGAAGTGAGTTTGAACCATGGCCGTGGAGTTTCTAGGTTTATGTTGTAATTTGTTTGTTTCCATGTTTTGTGTTTGTTTTTTCCGAGGACTGCATTGGGAATAAGTGTTTGTGTTAATGCTTTTAATGGCGATCCTCTGGGATGTTTGTGTCGTGATACTCTTTTGAGTTGTGCTTTTAAATTCCTATTACAAATCAAAGAACAAATTCGAGGTATTTGTACTTTACTTGAATATTTCCCCTTTTTCTGCTATTTTATATTTCTACTCCTCTACATCTTAGAGGGAAATATTGTACTTTTTACGACATTTATCTGACAGCTTTAGCTGCTTTTCAGATCACAGTCATTCATCCTCTTCCTGTCCAGGGAAACAACGCATCTCCAGATGTGTTGATTTTGATATTTGTGATGAAAACGTGTGTTTCTTTATGTGTTGAGAAGATTCTCCTCCTTCTTCAGCTAAATAAAGTCTTTAAAAAGCCTCTTGGATCAGCTGGAAAATGCATCGTCACAAAGCTGAAAACTGTTTTTTCTGAGAAACGCGTGAAAAGTTGACTTTTTAGAGACACGTGGTTCTGACAAGACGGAGACAAAGATACAAACATATGATGAGTTTACAGAATATGATGCATTGCTGTAGATTAATCTACCCATAAGTATATAAAGGAGTTAAAATGAGCACAACCTTAAACATCTTCAGCAGTAAAACGCAACAAATGGAAGCAAATAAATCCAAAAAACATCACATATGTAATCGTGAAATACTGACAGGGAACATTTTACTGCACACTGAGTACTTTTTAAAGTTCATTTTGCTGATAATACTTGAATACTTTTACTTATGTCAGATTTTGAATGCAGGACTTTTACTCGTCGTGGAGTTTGTTCAAGGTCGTAGAGATTATTAGTCAAATCTGCAGTTTACTGACTCAATTTTGTCTGTAATTATTGCGTTCATACTCCTGTGTGTAATGCACTTTTCTCCTCTTGTTGTTTTTCAGCCTATAAGTGGATGCATGGGGAGCTTAAGGGGAATGTGCCGCTGCAGTACCTCGCCTGGGTTACTTATCCCATGATCCTTGTCATGTTCGCCTCGCTCTTTTGTCACCTGGTTTCCCCACAGGCCATCGGTAAGCTCTCCATCACCTGTCAGCCTCTTATCCTCTCCCACCACCTGTGTTTTCCTCTTTTCACCTCCTTTTGTCTGTTTTCCTGTTGTACTTTAGTGCCATTATCAGTGGGGATGCTACTTTGAAAGCTTTGCAAGCTACCAATTACTTCACCTTAGAATAAATTGAACTACAGCAAAGCTACAGAGGGAAAAGTCTAATTTGGTCAAGTAATGCTACTTGGAAAAGGTTGTTCACACTACTTCAAAGATCATATTGTACAGTATCGTGCAAAACAAAACAAAAAGCATGAATTGAGTTTATTGCAAAAGTCGCCCATTTGTTCACAGGTCATACATAAACCAAAAAATAAAATACACAACTATTCATGGATAAGTGCAATGATTGTCAGCTTTGGTTTTGTATACAATCATAATCAGAAATCATTTCTTCGTTCCACAGTGGAGAAATGTACAGTGTTACAACAGCAAAAGGGACAAAATAATAACAATAATAATAATAATATTCGGCTGCTGACAAATGCTTTGAAAGAAAAAAGGGGACGGGGCTGGTCAAAGGGCTCCAATTACAGAAGCAAAGGTGAAATCGATTCTTTTATGGCCCAAATGTGCTATGTTTCAGTGGTTAACTCCAGACATCTAATCCTTATTGTTGCTTTTATGTTTTAGTCCTGTTATTGTTATGTGGTGTGAACTCTTACCCGTCCTATCCTGTGTTTCTCTTTTACTAACGTTGCTGCTTTGACACCTGAATGTTTATTAAAGATCAATCTTATCTTTAAGAAACGACACAAAAAAAGCGCACGTGCTTGAATCTACATGCAAACAGGAAGTAGTTGAAATGTAGTTGAACTACTAGTTTAATCACATGAGCATTAAAACCAACTCATTTACTGCACCCACCATCATTTACTCTCCTCCGTCTCTTTGGGTTTGTTTTTATTTGCAGGCTCTGGTATCCCTGAGCTGAAGACCATCCTGAGAGGCGTAGTGCTGAAGGAGTATCTGACCCTCAAAGCCTTCGTAGCCAAAGTCGTTGGGCTGACTGCCGGCCTTGGCAGCGGGATGCCCGTGGGCAAAGAGGTAAACAACCCCCCCTTCTTCATCTCTTTAGTATCGGTTTTTCTCTGAATCTATAACCGCCTATTGATCCAGCATCATCATCCCCCTTCCTCTCTTTTTTTCCCCCTCTTCTCCATCACTCTCTGCGCTCCGAGCTCGCAGGATAATAAATCATCTTCTGTCGTGTTTTTCCTTCTCTCCCGCCTCTCGTGGGATTGAAGCAAATTATTCCTCAACAAAGGAGCACATTCATGTCCCCCATTACAGCAGCAGAGCAACTGTCACGTCCAGCAATTATACAGTGATTGATCTGCTCTGATGCAAACATGTCCCGCTTCAGCCTCCCTGTTTCCCAGAGCGTAGTCAGTGTCTGTGTGTGTCACATCACGTGTCCCTCATCTGTGTCATTACGTCTCACCTCCAGGGTCCCTTCGTCCACATCGCCAGTATCTGTGCCGCAGTGCTGAGTCAATTCATGTCCATCTTCTCCGGAGTCTATGAGGTAAGCCGAGGCCCTGACCAAAACGGACCGCATTACCCATAAGCCCCATCTCCTCGCTGACCACAGTTAATGCACTTCGTGAAGGAATGCAGTTTTTCCATGATAACTTGCTTTGTTGTTGTCTTTGGTCCAACTACAGGGTTCCCACAGGCCCTTAAAAATCTTTAATTTAAGATTTGAGAAAATTAGTTTAAATTTCCAGCCATGCTAGTAATTTTCTGTAGATATTCATGGTCCCAAAGTTATAAATCCTAATGACTTTGGTGATTCTTTGTCTTTTCCTCGAGCGCCTTTTTGCATTTTAGTGAAATGTCTCAAAAACCATTGCATGGATCGCCTTGAAAACTGTTAACCACTTTTATGCCCCCCCCTCAGGATGACTTATAATAACGTAATGTTTAGTTAAAAGCTGTGTAAGTAGTCTCACAGATCTACATGGCTCTTAGTCATGTATTGATCTCTCATGGCTCTTCCATGACCTTCAAAACATTATACAAATGTCTTCTAACAACATATTTTAAACAATTCTTTCAATTTCTTTCCTACAAATTAGGCTTCTCGGGTTTCAGTTTGCCAAACGTGCCAATTTTGAGTCCTTGACGTTCATTCAAAGGTCTTTGAATTTGATTTTGAGGAGAAAGTAGGAACCCTGTGACTCTCCCATCTGTCTCTCCCTGTGTCTCTGGTGCCCTTGTTTTGGCTCGTCCCCTCGCACCTCGTCTGTGTTTGTGTCTCACTGTATTAATAGTGTGATGGTAATGTCTGGCATGTGTATTAACAGTGACCTCCCATATCCCTGTCTCCCTCTTCCCCTGCTCTCTCTATCTCCACCTCACCTCGGCTTTTTCTCATTCATCCCTGCTCGTCCGTGACCCTTAACCCCAGAATGGCACCCGTAACCAGGACCTGTTGGTGTGTGCGTGTGCCGTGGGAGTGGCCACCTGTTTCGCTGCCCCCGTAGGAGGCAAGTCCCGCCCTCCTCCTCCTCCTCCTCCTCCCCCCTGACTCGCTCAGGTCTCCGGTCAGCTTTGTCCTCCTGAAATAACATCAGCACCACGACCGTGGAGGTTAAATCTGACCTCAGATTAGCGCCCTGCATTATTATGTGATGAATAAACACTGAAACATGCAGAATAACCTGTCAGTGATACTGTAGCCGAGCCCGGGGGGGTGAGGGTCTGTCTACTTTAAAGGGATAGTTCAGCATTTTTGGGAAATACACTTATTTGCTTTCCTGCTGAGTGAGATGAGAGGATCGACGTCGTGCTGAATATAAAGCTGGAGACAGCGGACAATTAGCTTCATTTAGCACGCCAACTGATAGCAGGAGGAAAGTGTCTCAGCTAATTAATGCCGGGTTCGTCTCATATTGTTCAGACCATAATTATGTGGAGCCATGTGGGGAAAACCGTTCACGTAAGTACATGTCAGAGATGTCGGGGAACAAACTGGAAACATGGCGGCGACGTCTCCAACGCTGGCAGTTAAATCTAAATAAAATCACATTAAATTAACACGAATATAACTAGAAGAGCAAACCTCCGAGTGCCCTGGAAAATAAAAGGGTGTATCCTGTATAGATTCGGATCCATTTGATCAGTTTTTCCTTTGCCAATTCTTCACCCATCACCCGAGTTTCATGACAACCAGCCTGTGTGTGTGTCAGCATGCACTTGTTTATGAATCAAGAGAAGATCATTTCCTCTGGTGTTACTACTACAAGGCTGGGATGTGAGGTTGCTAGGCAGCAGAGAACCTGTTGCCTGGAGACCTGGTTCCAAAAGTTCCAGCAAAAATAAAACCGAAAGTTTTTACATTTGTGTTTGTCACTGGATAAACACGAGTGTTACTTTAGGAATGAGGGATGTTTTGAGGGTTTTAATCGACGGCGAGCTATAGAGAGGTATCAGTCTTCTCACGTCACTCTACACAGGAGGCCAAATAAAGGAATTTCCCAAAATGTCTATTCTATTATTATATTCTATTTAACTATTCCTTTGAAACTGACCTCAGACCAGGTTCCAGCATCAGCAGCGATTAATCACAAGAATATTTAGCGCAGACTGTCTTGCCTGATTATATTCTTAACGCAGATCATAAACGAAACAAACTCAAGTAGTGATTTAAAAAAAAAAAAATAAATAAAAAACTTGTAATTCAAGGTCAGACATAATCAATGGAAATGTTTCATGTCTGCTGCCATTCATTTGCAGGGATTAGCCTCTGAGCATGTGACCTCTCGCTCTGTTTCCTCGTTGCTTAATTGCCTCTGATTTCTCTCGTTGGCATGTTTTCCCTCTTTCTCTTGATGTGTTTTTTTTGGGTTTTTTTCTCGTCTTTATCACTTATTTTTAACCACACTCCAGTGAGCATTATTTATTCACTTTATTCCATTTTGCTTCCTCTCTGTCCCCCCCCCCCCCCCTCGTGGTTTCCCTCCCTGTCCTCTCCACCTTGATCTTTTATTCTCTCTTTCTCCAACTCACTTTCCTGTCTTCCTGTCTACGTTCCCCGTCACCTTCATCACCTCACGCCTTTCATCGTCTCTCTCAACTCTTTTTTATTCCCCTCTTGTTTTCTCCCTCTCTGTTTTCTGTGTCAGTAGAACCCTTATGGTTACACAGATATTCTGACTGTTGGCTGTGCCGTGGGGGTGGGATGCTGTTTCGGCACTCCACTTGGAGGTACTGTACAACTTGCAACCAAAACTCCTGCACCAAACACCCCCTTGTACTGGATGCAACACAGGGTTCAATGTTCATTTTTACTCGCCCTCTTTATATTTTTGTATTAGCGGTTATCAAATAACAACAAAGACTAACGTAAATGTTTAATCTTTATTTAAATAACTTAATCTTGAGTTTCGCCCACTCTAACGCCACCCAACTAAACGCCTGTTTCCAGGATAATTCAAGTGTTCGCTTGCACTTCAGCTCATAAACTTTGTCTTTACTCACCATCATCTTCTCAGAACTGCAAATGTGTCAATCAAAAGTCCTTTGATGTGCGTACATACATTAGCCAAAAAAAATTATATATATATATAAACAGTATATATAGATATATAAATAGTATATATAGATATATAAATAGTATATATATAGGCCCTAAAATAACCTAGTATTCGATCACCATAAAAAGAAAAGTTACACATTGTCTTTGAATATTGTTTTTTTTCCACGCATGTCTTTTGTTCAGTTGTTTTCATCTTTTTCACAATGTCTCTGATGTTTATTTTATTGTGTGTGTTTGGTTGTGCTATTCTATGTGTGTTCACATTCACCCCCTGTGGTTCTCTGTGTATAATTACCTCCTCAGCTTCAAGTGTTTTGGACTCATTCTGCTTATTTTACTCATTTCTCTC
>CALSBV010010223.1:2304867-2322044 GCA_943590825.1 Bovichtus diacanthus | reverse complement strand
TCTCTCTCTCTCTCTCTCTCTCTCTCTCTCTCTCTCTCTCTCTCTCTGTCTCTCTCTCTCCCTCTCTCCCTCTCTCTCTCTCTCCCACCACCACCAGGGGTGTTGTTCAGTATTGAGGTCACGTCTACCTACTTTGCGGTGAGGAATTACTGGCGGGGATATTTTGCCGCCACATTCAGCGCCTTCATATTCAGAGTGCTCTCTGTGTGGAACAAGGATGCTGGTGAGAAGCAGAACACACACACACACTCACTGTTACTTTAAAAAAGCTTAGACGTCAAAATACTTAATTTTCATGGAAAAAGCTTTAAGTAAAAAAAAAAAAAAAACTTAATTTTCCTGAAAAAAGCTTGAATGTAAAAAAAAAACTTAATTTTCCTGAAAAAAGCTTGAATGTCAAAAAAACAAAAACATTTCATGAAAAAAGCTTGAATGTCAAAATACATAATTTTCACGGAAAAAGCTTGGATGTGGAAAAAAACTAAAATTTTATGAAAAAAGCTTGAATGTCAAAAAAGAAAACTGTGAAAGAATACTAAATTTTTTCATGAAAAAAGCTTGGATTCAAAATACTTAATTTTCACAGAAAAAGGTTTAAGTAAAAAAAATTAAAAACTTAAATTTTATGAAAAAAGCTTGAATGTCAAAATACATAATTTTCACAGAAAAAGCTTGGATGTGAAAAAAAACTAAATATATACAGTGTGTATATATATATATATATATATATATATATATTCTTTTTTTAAATTATTCTTTTTTCATTTTTTTTTACCTTTAAAATAATAAAATCTTAAATAGATACATTTTATTTATCTATTTAAGACTTGGAGATAGTTTGGTAGCTCCTCTTTAAACCCTCTCAATTTATTCTATATATGTTTAATTCATAAGGTCACCAGACTGAACTTGCCAAGGATTTATGTAACGGTAGAAATAATAAATAAATAGAATTATAAGACTTATAATGATGCCATTTTCATTGTGAATATTGTTTCATATTATCTAGTTAAAAATATGTTTAGGACTGTCTTATGCAAATAAATGAAACTCAAACTGACGTTTATAATATTCTTTGGTACATTTCCTTTTCTTTCAGTCACAATCACAGCTCTCTTCAAAACCAACTTCCGGATGGATTTCCCCTTTGACCTGCAGGAGCTGCCTGCATTCGCAATAATAGGGTGATTACAAGTGTGTGTGTGTGTGTGTGCGTGTGTGTGCGTGCGTGCGTTTGTGTGTGTATGTCCACGACTTGTTTGCGGTTTAGCCTTCAAGCCTTTATGCTGATGCTTTCAGGGGATATTTGATCATGAACAATAAATAATAAATGCGCCGTATTGGATCTAGCAAGATCCGCTAGTAAACAAATACAAAGTGCATTGAGAGATGAAGAAAAATCTCCACAAAATCGACTGTAATTCGTTTATTCTGAGCCGATTTTCATTACATTTGGTTTGTTTATAAACTGAGAAATTGATGATACTATGTAGACGCATCACAGCAACATACGGCAGCGGCCAAGCGCGCACGTAGATGCGGCCTCGCCCCATCTTCTTCTTCTTCCTCTGTTGAGTTTTATAGCATCCATAAGTGTTGCTTTACCGCCATCTGCTGAACTCCCGCTCGCTCCTATTCCGGCATAGCCATGTGTGAACATTCGCATGAAAGAAATGTTGCTGATTGTAGTGCATGTGGGAATAATGAAAATCACGAGCGGTGCATGAAAGGTTATTCCAGTAATTTACTGGGAACTATGTGTGAAAGAGGCTCATAGTTGTTGTCGTCGTCCAGGGGGAACAGTAAGAACACGCTTTTCTCATGTTTTAGGATCTCGTGTGGTTTCCTGGGGGCGTTCTTCGTCTACCTGAACCGACAGGTAGTCCTCTTCATGAGGAGGCCGACTGCGCTCACACGCTTCCTAACCAGACAGTGAGAACACACCACACACACACACACAAACACACACAAACAGGGCCGTTAATATTGCTCGGCTCCTAAAGCCCAGTGATTCTGGTAGCAGACAATGTTCCCATGAACTCAAACCATTTGCACATTCAAATCCAATTCCTCTTAATGTGTCTCAGCTCCACTCTCCGAACTCATCAGTCTCACAACACTGGCCAGGGCAGCAGCGAAGCCTTAACAACCTTTCAGCCAGTTATTCACTCAATGTGGAGATTCACTTATCCTCTGAGACTCAACAGTCAGGGAACATTAGCCTCCACCATTAGAGAGAGGCGAGCAGCAGCTCCAGGAGAGCCGCACGATCAGTGGTGGTACACACTCAGACAAGTATTTGTACAAGCATCACTTATTGTGCCACGTTGTTGGTGTCTAAGAATGCATTTCCTGTTAATGACTGCGTGTGTTTGTGTTTGTACGCCCAGTCGATTGATATATCCAGGTGCCGTGACGCTGATCATCGCCACCTTAACGTTTCCACCTGGATTTGGACAGTTTATGGCTGGAGAGGTTAGACGGAATCAATTTCTCTCTTCTTTTTGATGTGTGTTCATTAATATTCATGATATGTTTTGGAAAAAAGGATGTCGGTGGAGTCTAGATTGTGTGGTGTTCTGATGTTATGCTGTACATGGAAGCAAAAAAAAAAAAAGCCTGCAATCGTGTGAAATTTACGAGCAACTTAAAGGGGAGCTCCACCGATTTTACACATCAAAGTCTATTTACAGATCTTAGAGAGTACGACTGCATATGTGAACAAAGTTGTATAATTGTATAACATATTTTGTGGCTCCAGAGGGAGCTGTGAGAAGTCTGATAAATGGCCTCAAGTGAATACACTTGGTTGGGGCAGAAAATTACTAGATTGAAAAAAATTAAAAACCTTGTGGTGTGCCAGAGCTACATTAGCCGCTACTAGCATGACAGACCTGAAAGATCTGAGCGAACCACAGACTGTGAACATATTTAACGTGATGTCACCCATTGGTTTGTGGACTACGGTTTTGAAGCCTCATATTTGGCGTTTCTTTGCTGTCGCCACTTTGTTTTTTGACAGGAGAAGGTGGAGCAAAGTACAAAATGCTATGATTTACTTTAATGAACTGAAAACACACTATAAAGACGGAATCATGGACAGCAAGTTGTAGCGACCTGTCAAACACAAGGTAGCCCCGCCCGAAAGCATATCCTGCTTTATCGTCTATTTTACTCTAAATTGGACCATAATTTACTGAATGAACATCATGTTGTTTTGAAGAAGACTTGAAACTAGCGATTGAGACCATAAACTCATCAGGAAAATGTTTACCGACGTACTAAATCAAGTGAGAAGTCGGGTCATTTTCTCATAGACTTCTACACAACAGAACTCCTTTATGCAACTAGTGGAGGTTTAAGGCACTTCCGCATCGGCTTTCGTTTTCAGACCTGGTAGTGAGTTATATATACTCACTAGTGTTTCTATATACATGTACTTTGACCTGGCGCAGCCTTTTTTCAGTCCAGTAAAGTTTCTGGTGCTTTTTCCTTCATTGTATCTGTCATGTACCTGGCCTTACCGAAGGACATGACATGCACAAAACTGCATATTTTTTTGATAATCAAGTGAAAAACCGTGTTTCTGTGCGTCCCCTCTGGCAGCTGATGCCCAGAGAGTGTATCAACTCCCTGTTTGATAATTTCACCTGGACCAAAATCTCCGGATCTGTGGCTCCGCCCGGCCTGGGTCGCTCCTCTGCATGGATTCATCCTCATGTCAGCGTCTTCGTCATCCTCCTCCTCTTCTGCGTCATGAAGGTATCTCTCCCTCTTGCTGTGTACAGTAGTTGTGCTGCCTTTAAATGCTAATGTTGAAGCATGAAACAGCTCTGGGACTGGTCACAATCCTACCTTGATCCTGTTTTTGTGTTGCAGTTCTGGATGTCAGCAGTTTCCACCACGATGCCCATCCCCTCGGGTGCCTTCATGCCAGTGTTTATATTAGGTAAGTGGATTGTGTAATGCGAGCGCAGTGTCTTCTGCTGAGCTCCAGTTCAATTAGTCTGTAACAGCTTGTCTTATCTTCTCAAGGAGCTGCTTTCGGCCGCCTCGTAGGGGAGATCATGGCCACTCTTTTCCCAAACGGGATCCTGTTCGATGGGATCGTCTACCGCATCCTCCCGGGAGGTTACGCTGTCATTGGTCAGTCTGCTAACCTTAGCATCTTATCTGCTAACCTTGAGACTTATTTGGTTTGAATGAATGACTTTGAAAGTGCTAGGTTTCCTAAACATTTAAACATGGCACCTCATTCAAAACGTCCTCCAGTTTAAATGTGTTGCTTTAACAGCAGTTTAGAAACAGTTTCACCATTTCCACTTGACTTGGTGGCATTTTTGTCAAAAGTAGGTCTCCATGCTGTGTCATTTTGAATGAGGCTTTGTAATCTTACCCCAAAAGTTTTGAACTTCCACATAAAGCTGGAGGGCGGAACTTTTCTCTCCCCCTCTGGTGGTGAGAGTAATTACCATATGGGGGAGACCGTAGCGCCGGAGCTGCAGCTCGGAGTATACATGGCTGAAGCTAAGTTTCTAGAGGGGATGCTCCAGATAAAAAGGAACCTTGGCTTTCAGAGGAAGGATTAAAGTATAAATAATTAGAAGGGAAAACTTGAAGAGAGCACTTATGGGGGCGGGCGATATGTGGTGAGCTGCAAAGTCGTGACAGACACCAGACACCTCAGCGTTGTCCTAACTCCTTCAGAAAGGGCGTTCATTTATATGTAAAAGCTTTCCTTGTATCTTAACTGAAGGTTATTATGAATACTTTTCTTTAGTGCTCCTGACCCTCCACAGAATAAGTAGGTTAGAAAATAGATGGAAGTGATAGATGGATATGTTTCAATACTTTAAATCAAATCAAATCAAGTTTATTTATTTAGCCCAATATCACAAATTATACATTTGTCTCAGTGGGCTTTACAGCCTGTACAAGGTACGACCCCCTCTGTCCTTAGACCCTCACATCGCACAAGGAAAAACTCCCTAAAAGATACCCCACAATTAGTGGGGGAAATATGGAAGAAACCTCAGGGAGAGCAACTGAGGAGGGATCCTCTATATATTATATATAATATATATATATATATACACATATAGAGGATCCCTCTCCCAGGACGGACAGATGTGCAATAGGTGACATGTGTACAGAACAAACAACATAGTTAAAAATACAACATGGACAATCTATGCGACAGAAAACAAGATACGATGGTATATAAAAAAGATGGATCCAGGGGGATGTCAAGGCTTCCTGGTGTCAGGCAGGACCAGGGCAACAGGTGCAGCCACGATTCGCGGTCCAAAAGTAATCTTTAATAGTGGCAACCTGCCAGATAAGGGACACAGATACTCCGGGGATGATGCCCCGGATGGTGAGTTAGTAACATGCATTTAAGGGACATGAATGCATATAAATAGAGAGGGAGAGGAGAACGAGAAAGATAGGGAAGAGGAGAGGAGTGAGTCCCCCGACAGTCTAAGCCTATAGCAGCGTAACTAGGGGCTAGTCCAGGGCAAACCTGAGCCAGCCCTAACTATAAGCTTTATCAAAGAGGAAAGTCCTTACACTTTACACTTTGATTTCTGCCTCCTAAGGACACGCAACACTGTTAAACTCCTTTTAAAATGTCTATTTTACCACACTACCACAACGTTTTACCACAACCCAAATTGCATGTTTGTCAGGTACAGAGGAATCAGATGGAGGAATTAAACTTTATTCTTCACACACGTCCTGCCCTCTGCTTTCTACCAGGGGCGGCAGCGATGACGGGAGCCGTCACACACACGGTCTCCACCGCAGTAATCTGCTTCGAGCTGACTGGTCAAATCTCCCACATCCTGCCCATGATGGTGGCGGTCATCCTCGCAAACATGGTGGCCCAGGGTCTGCAGCCCTCTCTCTACGACTCCATCATCCAGGTGAAGAAGCTGCCCTACCTGCCTGAGCTGGCCCTCGGGCACATCAGGTAAAGTTAAAGAACCATTATTTTTGTGTGTTTTGCGTTTTTCAAGCAGCCTGTCATTGTATGACAACATGTATTTATCGTAGTATCTCTGCGTCCCCAGTAAGTATAACATCTTTGTGGAGGACATCATGGTGCGCAAAGTGAAGTTTCTGTCTTCTCATTCCACCTATCGGGAACTGAACCATCTGCTCGATTCCACGTCTCTGAAAACCATCCCACTGGTCGACTCTAAAGGTAGGGTGCCTTACGTCATCGTGTTGGGCCTCAATGCTTCCATCTGGTGCTATAGATGCTAAGTTTTAAAGGAATAGTTTGACATTTCTTGGGAAATATACTTATTTATCAATACCACACTCATGTCTGTCCGCTAAGTGTGAAGCTAGGAGAAGGTTAGCTTAGCTTAGCACAAAGACTGGAAACAGTTGGAACAGCTAGCTTAGCACTGTCCAAAGGTCAAAATAAAATTGTATATTTAAATATATGCCGTTGTGATAATTTCTACTTGTTTCACGGGTGCATCGCTCTGCAATTACAACGTCAAAAAACCCAAGTTGGTGTTTGGCTTTTCTACTCCACTGCGTTGAGTTTATTCGTGTACTTCCAACGATGGCGACTGAAACTGAGCGGATCATGTTGGAGCAAATAAATGTCGAACAACTTTTACTGAAATTACTGAAACGCAGAAAGGAGAAAATATGTCAGAGGAGAGTGTGTGGCCTAACGTGACGACATGTCGGAGGAACTGCGGCGTGATGCTACCAAGCGGAGCGATCCCAGTCGTCACTGTCCCTTTTGTGTATGGATTTAACAAAGAAGATCTAACGTGTTGTTTAGTTGTTTAGTGAGCTCGAACACTTCTCTCGGCAGAGTCCATGATTCTTCTGGGCTCCATCGAGAGGACGGAGCTTCAGGCCGTCTTTGACTGGTGGCTCTCACCAGAGAGGCGAGTCTTTGAGAGAGGCCAGAGCTCCCCAGGACAGGGCTCCAAGGTCAGCTGGGAGTCCTTCACCTACGTAGACGAGGAGGGCGGAGAGGAGAGCGCAGACAAGGTGGGGAAAACAAACCAGAAGTTAACTTTCAGGCGGTGTTGGGATGTAACGAAGTACATTTACTCAAGTGTTGCACTTAACTACAAGTCTGAGGTACTTGTACTTGAGTATTTCCATTCAATGCTACTTTATATTTCTACTCCACTACATTTTTGAAGCCAATAATGTACTTTGTACTGCACTAAATGTATTTGGCAAAGTTAGTTACTTTGCAGATTCAGATTCTGAGTACAAAATAAAAGTAAAAATTGATGATGTATTATTATTATAGATTAAACTACACAGCAGTAAATAGACGTTACCAGCTGCAGGATTAAAGTGATGAACACATTTTTCACATTTTTCATAATTCCTACTTTTCCTTTTGGTACTTAAAGTCTATTTCGATGCTAATACTTTTGTACTTTTACTTTAAGATTTTGAATCTAGGACTTTTACTTGTAGCAGGTTTTTAATACATTGGTGTATTATCATATTAATTAAACTGATTTAATGCAACCGAAACTTACTCCCAAAAGGAGTTTTGATGCAATTAAAACCTCCTGTTAGCACAGTGGAAAGTGCCTGACTGGTACTACAATATATGCATATGAGTGTAAGAAAAGCATATCATGAAATGTACCTGAACTATGAACTATGTTGTGCCTGCAGACTGCTCCAGTACAGGAAGAGTGCAACGGGCCCATGCCTTCCCCCAAACCTCAGGATCCCTCCACCAACCACACAGGCTCAGGTAACATTTCGCTGCACACACAGACGAGTCTCACGTCAGATGTCACTTCCTCTTCACTCCGTACTGCATGTGCTCACTCCCTGTCTGCCTGACTTTAATGTATGGACGGGTAAAAACCTTTTAAAGCTAAGTGAGGAAGAAAAACCAGAAAGCAGCAAGAGAAAAACTGCAAGTTTGGTCTCAGCAAAAAGATCGTTTTAATTTCAGACCATGATCTAAAAAAGTCTGATTTTAACAAGGTCATTAAAACGTCCTTTTCTCATTAGAAATATCAACAAAGTCTCTTTTTCTTTTTAATTCAAAAAGATGCTGAACTGCTCATTCAGGCTTTTATTACTAGACATTTATGCTATTGTAATTCTCTTTTTACTGGATTGCCTGCTGTGGGAAGAGTCTTAACTAAACAAAGAAAATGGATTACATTACCCCGCTGCTTAAGACCGGCTGCCTAAAGTTATTTAACCTGTTAATAAAGCTTTAAATGACCTTGTTCCTCCAGAGATTTTCTCTCATTTTATGTTCCAGCCAGATCACTAAGGTCCTCCACAGCTTTCCTTTTAAATGTTCCTCATGTGTCCTATAAAAGTACCACTGAGAGTACTTTCTGTATTAATGCACTGTGGAACAAACTCCTTCTAGATATAAAAATAGAAAGTTCTCTCCTGTATTTGTAAAAGGAAATTGAAGACCTGTCTTTAGAATCTGGCTTTTTATTTTGGACTAGTTCTTGCCTTAGTTTTTTGAGGTTGAATCGTTGTCTTTTACTTTATTTCTTCATAATTTTTTATTTTATCGTTGATCTATTTTTGTTTACATTTTTTTTGTCTGTGTTGTTCAAATCTTGCTGTGTGAAGCACCGAAGGGCCGCATGCATGTCTGAAAGGTGCTATATAAATAAAGTTGAGTCCAGTTAAACGATGTCATACCGTTTCCTCAGACAAGCGGCTGCCATCTGTCAGGCGGGCCCTTCAGAGACTCTTCTCCTCCACGTCTTTGTCGGCCCAGACTGAGACTCAGGTAACATCAACCTCACGTGCTCATCATTTCTGACCCCTAAAGCTCGAGGGAGAATTACTGTTCTGCTGTCGAGTTGGCAGCGGCAGCTCAGGCGGGGGGCATCAGTCCAACATGGCATCTCGAGCCAACTTCGCTAATGTGACGGCAGGAGGCCGACATGACGCATGCATGAAGGAGCCGACATGTTGTGCAGGGGCTGATGCCATGAAACCACCAGGGGTCATCTTGTCATCATCTGTGTAGCTTTTCAAACCGACTGCACATCCATCTGTTTGTCTGTTTGTTTATTTACACATTAAAAACGCATTTAAAAGATGCAATGTGATATACAATAAGATATCATTTGCAAAGGGGAATTGCATAAAAAGCCTCATGGGGCATTCTCCAGGCGGAAAATAATTACAGTCGGGTAAAATGCACAATTTGTATGTAATCAATACTTTCACACAAAGAAAAAAAACAGCCATAGTTCTGCAAAGTACTTGACAAAATTGCATCCCATAAACAGCCATTAACTCATCCGTAACACGTGCAGCACGCACCAACATTCACAGTCATTAACAGACTGAGAGCAAAGACTCGTGTGACGCGGGTTTCACGAGAGATATGAAGATAAATAAGCAGAAAATGAAGAGGAAATAAACCCGGTGTCCCTCGCTGTTTCCCCAGGAGACCACGCATCCGACGCTGATGGACACCATGTCCCCAGAGGAGGTACTGTACCTTATCAGCCTCCACACAGCCAACAATGACACAACCAATCCAAATCCAAATCAATAATGAGAAACTCTGTATACTCTGAGTGCATCTCTCTGCCTTGTGATTGGCTGATGCAGATCAAAGCGTGGGAAGAGGAAGAGCTGGATAAACCGATCGATATGGAGCAGATACGTATAGACCCCTCCCCGTTTCAGCTGGTGGAGAGGACTTCTCTGCACAAGGTAAAGACACCTGACATGACACTGGGGCCGTTACACTTTCAAATTTCACTGCAGCGGATTTTTATTCTTAAACGTGTCTAATTACGTTTTTGTTCCGTTTGTATTATTCTGCTCTAACTTTCTTTTCCAGCGGTTTGAGGGTTGAATAAAGTCTGATGTGGCTCCAGAGGGAGCTTTCAGGGTTTTCTCAGCTTGAGCTTAGAAATAACGCGTGTTGACAGTAAACTAGAGTTACAAACTGTCTCAGAAGTAGATTAACGCTGACATCACACAAACTTTTGAGCCTGAAGTAAATTTCTATTCTCATTTTAACAAGGTGATTAACTCACACGTCAAGTTCCGCCTGTGAAAACAGTTGAATGATGTCTTCTGTGGCTCCAGAGCTTTCAGGGCTTTCTCAGCTCGAGCTTAGAAAATGACACATTTTTAACAGTAAGCTGGAGTTAATAACTGGGGTTCGGAAAAAAAACATAGGAAAGGGAGATGTGTGCATCTTGGGAAATGTACGATCTAAGGATTTTGGAACTTGACCTGTATTAGAGTCCCCGTGCTTATGGAAGTGCAGTGCTATGTGCTTGTTTTCTGTCCATACGACCGTAAAGCTTCGAATCCTGAATGTTGAGTTGTATGCTGTGACTCATGCTGTATATTCCTCTTTGCGGGACACATTGTTAACGAGGAGCAGCGCAGTCATGCAGGCAGAACACTGTCACACTACAATACATTCAACACTGACTGGATCATGTCCTCCTGTCTCTCGTCACTCAGACCCACACTCTGTTCTCTCTGCTGGGTCTCAGTCATGCCTACGTCACCAGTATTGGAAAGCTGGTGGGTGTCGTGGCACTGAAAGAGGTAAAGTCACTTTTTTTTCTTCTTTATCTGCATGTTTTTGTCACCTCTCCTGGTTTGACGCCGCTGTGATGCGGCATGAATGATGAATGATGATCTCATGTAGTGGGCAGTTGTGTCTTTCCCAGGGTGCATCATGCTTTACGCTCTGATTCATGCGGTTATTACATTAACCCCCCCCTCCCCCGCCTTCAACTCCTCTCTCCGCCCTGGACGCACGTTTTCCTACACTTGTCACTTCAACACGTTTCTTTGCTTTCCCCCCTCTTCTCTCTTCTAACAGCTACAGAAAGCTATAGAGGGCTCGACGCGCAGCGGGGTGAGGCTTCGTCCCCCTCTGGCCAGCTTCAGAGACGCCAGCAGGAAAGCCAAGAAGCACCAACCTCCCTCATCCAGCCCGTCCTCCCCCACTCGGGACAGAGACTTGTGGGGGGAGGGGAGCAGCAGGGAGGGGGAGCTGGTGAGGAAGGGGTCCAAGGAGGATTTCCGAGGGATGGCGTCGTTTTCCAGGGGAGCTCCCGGCGGTGACGCTGCTCCCTCCTCCCCCGGCAGCGTAGGGAGCGCCAGAGGAGCTGACGGCGTTTCACAGGAGCCGGCGTCCCCTTCGACCTCCTCCCCTACCTCACCTTCACCTCCCGCCTCCCCTGTGTCACCCACCAGCCCTGTCCTCACCCTCTCCTCCCTGCAGGAGGACAGGGAGAGCGAGGAGTCAGATGAGCCCATATAGACTGGCTTTGAAAGAAAAGACTTTTACCTTCCTTTCATTTCACTCCTGTTCCCCTCAGAGACAGAGCTGCTCTCTGGGTGAGGGGTCGGGCTGCAGCCCCCACAGACATTCAGCTCTCAGCGAGCAGGACAAGCTAGTGCACACCAAGCTCCTGGAACTCTTAGCGCAGGATTTCTTTTTTTTCTACTCTTACGACAGTCTCACTTTTCCACTCTCAGAATCTCAGGTGCCTTCCTGTGTGTTTTGAACTGCAGATGGACAAATATTCAATGTACATCCATATCTTGGAAATGTTGAATGTAGCTGTACATCATATATCAATATGTCTGTTAATTTCATTAAGTATATTTGATCAAAAATGAATGTATTGTATGATAATGAAATAATATATTGATGAAGACTTAATTATTAATTTTTAATTATTTAATTATTCATTTGACCTAAATGTCAAAGAGATCATGCATTTTAAAGTTTACTGATTGAGGTTAATTTAAAATTATAACTTAGATTTCTCACATATTTGCTGTATGGTTATTACCAGTCTGTAATTTTTAAAGATAATAAATATTAAAATTGTCAACTAGCTTATTTGAATTATCTACTACAATAAAAATGAGGATTAGAAGAAAAAGCTACAGTCACCATAGCGACTGTGAAGCGAGGCAGCACGCTAACACGACGACGTTCAGCAGATACACCGTGTTCACAAATCTACTTTATCATGTTAGCATGCTAATTACAGTAGCACTAAACACATCGTACAGCTGAGGCTTATGGGAATGTGAGTTCTGCAAGGAGCTGCGTTCAGACCGACCGAAAGACGCAGGAAAGTTGAACATGGCTCAACTTTGTGACCACAAAGTCATCCAGCAACGCATTAAAGTGGCCAATCAAGTCCTCGCAAGCACACATTCCTGCTAGATTACTTTGTAACATGAACGCTGTAGTTCTACTGTTGCACTAGCAGTCGTTGAGATAAAAGATTAGCGTCTGATAAGCCTTTGAATTCCCTTATCTGTTACTCAAAGGCGCCTTCGTTGTTAGTATTTTTGGCTGTTTTACGTCCGAACGCCCACTTAGTCATAAACAACAACGTTTTTAACCTCATGGTTGCGCTAAATGAAGAGTCAGGAGAACACCACACTTGTTATGATTCATCCTGAAGGGGTCACGCACGTGCGCACCAAGTGTCATGGCGATCCATTCAATAGAAGCTGAGATATTTCAGCGGTGGACCGAGAGACTGACAAACCACCAGCGTGCGTGGAGAAATCACAAGCGTGACAAGCTTAAAAAGAGAATATCTCCGAGCGCAGCCAACATATTTGCGCTGTCAAGGTCAACAGTGTGTGATTCAGTCTGTGCTCGGACAAATGCGCAGCTATTCCTCACCGAGGAGGCAACGCATGTTGTCGCTAATAGTCTCCAGGCATAGAATCCCAGATAAGGACCGGAGAGAACCGGATTACACCGCTGATTGCTGTTTTGTCTGACAAGCACCGACGAGCTGACCAGAACCACCATCTGCCACCAAATCTGGGTTTAAAAAAAGACATATCACATGTGTCAGAGCTCCAGAGAGAAAGAGGTGAACATGTGAGGATCTAATTATTCACACTCTGTTAAAGATATCCACACATAAACACACCAAATGCCATTTGTTGGTTTGTTTATTTGCTCTTTCTCCACCAGAGGAAAAGAAGAGGAGACAGGTAAAGGCGCTGGAGGGGGTGTAGGAGGTTCTGTCGTGCAGGGAAAAGGAAGAGAAACAGGAAGAAACGGAGTTGTGAAGAGAGAGAGAGGGGAACCACGTGGAAGAACCATCCTGTGACAACCGTCCAACGAGCATGCATAGGTGTGAGTGTACACTGGTATTACACTGCCTCTTTTCAAACAAATAAATCCAATTTTATACAGACTTTTACAGAAGCATCCGATTTTTACAGCGTTTTTTTTTTTTTTTTTTTTTTTTAAACAGCGGTTACTTTTTTTTGCCACACATTTCCAAATTATAACTACGTTACATGTCTGATTGCCTCGAATCCCCTTTGGTTGATGTAAAAACAATTTTTTATTTTTTTTTTTATATATATATTTTTTCAGGCAGTGATTCTTCCAACAAGACAACTTACTGTACACTGACAGACAGACATTCAGACAGACACAAATATACAGAACAGATACAAAGAGATAGAAAGAGAGAGAAGGAGAAAGGCAGCGGACCAGAAGCAGATTTTGAGCGTCATGCCTGCAGACAAGTTACTGTAACTCTTGGAAGATGGCAGTAGAATTATACAAAAAGAGGAACTCAACTGCAAACCGGTCAGTTAACAAAGATGTGATCAGTAAACCTTAACATCCACATAAATATATTTGGCTTCTTGTTATTAGTTTATTCATTCATTTAGATTTTGATGAACAAAAAAAATAAGCGATTTAAAAAAAAAATAAATAAAAAAAAGAAGAAAAAAACCCAAATTGAAGCAGTGCCTTTCCATCAAGTCCATGCATGTTTCCATACGAAATAATGTCTTTTTTTTATTTTATTTTTTTCTGCAAATCGAAGCCGAATTGAAAACATAAAGCACAAGTCTTTCCACCACGTGACGTCTTCGAAACTGACTCATAACGAGGAAGATACTGCTCCCAGACGGGTTGGTACATGAAATTAAAGACTCTGTACAAGCTGTCACATTATTCCTCCCAGCCAAGTAATTGTTCAATAAATAAATGAATATGTGCCACTGTGTAAAGACATTCTGTTTGCAGTTTTGAGCCCTCTTGATTTCACGCGTCACTAAACAGGGATTCTTGTAGTGAAATAAAATGATGATAGATTTGTTATAATTGAGAGCTGCCAAACTATCCATCTCTAATCTCCTATCAAGTGTTTTCTCTTGTGTAAAGTGCTCAAAACCAGACCGAAACAAGACGGCTTTACAACCATGACAACTATTCTAACTTTTACTGGAAGGGATTTCATCAAGTCAGTAGAAAAATAAACATTGTCCCCCAACATTGCATAAAGAAGCAATTAATTAATAAATTCATTCAAGTCAATAAACCGCTTTTTTGTTGTTGTTTATCTTCAAAGTTTCTCACACAATCATCAAAGTGGGAAGAGAAGGAGCTCCCCAACAGAGAAAAAAGGTGAAAACGGTGTGTTGTTGTTGTTGTTGTTGTCGTAAAGTTCGTCGAGTGAGCCCGTGCACAGAAAGTCTGTTCAAAACACTCATTCCTCTTCAGGCGAACGAAAGCCAAAAAAAACAAATGAAAACATGCTTCCTCAAACATCAGAATCACTATCACACTTCGCAGGAAGACACCGGTCTGTTCGGCTCTCGTGGTCGCTCTTCACTTCTATTCCCTGATTGGCTGATTGAGCAGCACTCCCCCACCCCTGAACTCGGACCTACTTACTGTTCATCATCGCCGGATAAAACACTCTGCAGATTGAGCGATTTCTCTTTTTCCAACAACAACGCTCCTCCGTTTCATTTATCTTTTGTGTAAGCGGTTTAGAAAAACTAAATTCAGGCCTAAACCGTAAGCTTGAGAGCGATCCCAAAATAAAGTGGGACTGAGCGGTGTAAAAAAATAAAGAAATCATACTGTACTAGAACAGTTTGTGACTGCAAGTAAGAGGCGATTTTCTTAAATTTTATATACTCAGACTATTTACATCTATACGACAGAGCTGACACTGGGCTGTTGGGAAGCCAGTGTTTGTCTGCCTATTGCTGGTTACAATTTAGATATGTGTGTGTGTGTGTGTGTGTGTGTGTGTGTGTGTGTGTGTGTGGTGGAGCCAGCAGTGAATCCATTTTCAACAGCTCCCTCCCACACGCTCAAAAGATGTGTTTATCTTTTCTTAAGAAAGTCTCTCTTCCTGTGGGCCGCGAGGAGACATATCAAAAACAAACGCTCGTGTACTGCCATCTGTCTTCCAGTACATTCAAATAGTGGTTATCGTCCTCGATTTATCGCGACTTCTACGTCTACGGAGGAAAAGGGAAAAGAAAAGCAGCTGAGGGTTTGTGTTGTTAAGTGGCTCGGTTTTGGTTTGTCAGAGTGGGAACTGGGTACCGTCAACAGTCCAAAGGCGACCTCTGATCTGTTGGATTGCATCAGTGCAAAAGAGATTATGCAGCTCTGTCTTTTATTTCTCCGTCATGAATCTCCCCGCAGACCCCACTGCGGCCCCACCCGGGATACTATGGTTCAGTGCAAAGTCTATACAGTGCCGTATAGTACAGGTACTCCATAGTGCTCTGAAGAAACATGCATACAGAGAGACAGCAGGAAGCACACTATCTTACAGTACAATCCTTATCTGTGCAGGTTCGTGTGTGCAGTCAGCAGGACGGGCCTGTCCCTGGGTTGTGCCGCGGGCATCTTGGTGCCACAAAATTTATCTTAAGAGGGTTGATCTGCATTTCACTGAAACGCGGAGCTTTTCTGAGCCTACTTTTAATAACACGTGAAATTGCTTGGATTGACATTTTTAAAGTAAACTGCGTGTGTTTGATGCAACAGAGAAATCAAATTGGATTAAACACTATCTAATATGTTGAGTAACAGCTGTAAACAGAGTAGTTCTCCCGTAGGAAAACTGTTATATCTTATCATACACTTATACATAGATTTGTTTCTTTTTTCTTTCTTTTTTTTTTTTGCTTTATTACAAAATTATTCTTATTATAATGTCCTATTATGATAGATTTTCATTATTATTATCAGACGATGACAGGGTCGAGTTGCGTGTCTTCATAAAAAGCATGCATGTTTTATTTCCCCTCCTCTTCACCTCGACATGGTTTCATTTTCCTGGTGGAAATGTCTCCGTCAGTCGGTCCTCTTCCTCCTCCTCCTTCAGTTCCTCCGTCCTCGCTGCTCCTCTTCAGTTACCTTTGGGACGTAAGGCTTACAAAGAAATAGGTGTCCTTTGTTGCATCAGCTCCTGTCTCAGTGTGAGTCCACCTCCGAAATCTGTTTCTCACCATTTTTGAAGAATTCATCTTGCAACCAAAAAGTTGTGTTTTTGATACCTGAAAAGGAACAGATTAATAGATATATGTTGTATTATTACGCTCATTCCTCACTGACTCCCCGGTCAGTTTGTAATAAGGAGTCTGTCCATGGCCAGGTACTCAGTTGGTTGCCAGGGAAGCGGCCGGGCCGTGCCCCTCCTCCTCTTCCTTCTCTAGCGTCTGAACGAGGCTGGAGGTGACATCCGAGGACTTCCGCTCTGTGATTGGCTCTGCCGGCGGTTGCCCCGGGCTACTGCCACCGGAGGCATCCCCCTGATGCCTGGGCGGAGTCAACGAGGCAAACTCTGGCTCCATGCACATCGCCATCTCGTCCTCCTGGACGGGACACATTCAGTCAAACATTACTAATTAACCATCGAAGTACAGCACAAGGTTTTATCCCATTAAGTCTTATATTATTAATCACATTACTGCAAACTGACTTCCACATTTTACTGACTGATTTCCCATCGTTCAGGCAGAGCATGAAGATCAACTGGGAGAGACTTCCCACATGTGCTTGAGAGGGGTCATCCCTCACAGTCGACTATGAATCAGATTTAGTGGCCTTTATTGTTGTTAAATCATAGTCACCAACTGTTTCTTGTTGATGCCTGTAGGAAGGTTCAGTATGCAAAATGTCTAAGTCAGGCATTCCCATAAAGTTGGGGGACTCACAAGAAATGATCACAATAGAAGCAACAGAGGCCTGAGAGATATCTGGATGTTTCAAGCTCCAAAAAGCTCTGGATCCTACAATACCCATAATGCAACTCATAAGCATCTTTACTGCGTCTTCATCTTCATGTGGAGTTGAAATATTTGGAAAAATTAGTTCCCAACTGGGAAAATTC
>CALSBV010010223.1:2269460-2290365 GCA_943590825.1 Bovichtus diacanthus | reverse complement strand
CTATCTATCTATCTATCTATCTATCTATCTATCTATCTATCTATCTAAGTAGTGAACAACAGTTGTGCCTTTATTAAATTTACCCCCACACATGTAAACTTGAGGTCGTTCACAGGTCAATGCATACAACACATGCAATCACGTGAACATGCAGACACCGTTTGAGTTTAATTAGCTCTACAATACAAACACTGTCCTTTCCCTCCCCCCCAATATCTTAAGAAATAGAAACTGCACTTGCACTGTGATCCTTTGCACATTCTTCTCACAAATGTAAAAACTGCACAGCTTTTCCATTTTGATTCAGATATATTGTACATATTTTTATAGTATTTTCTTCATGTTTTTATTGTATTTTTCTTCTATTTTTGTTTCTTGTACATATATTTATGGTACCCTTTCAAATTTTATTGAAATATCTTCTATATGATATTAATACTTTTAGTATTATATATTTTATCTTATGCACCAATACACCAAAGTCAATTCCTTGTATATGAAAAACCTACTTGGCAATAAACCGGATTCTCAGTCTTATTCTGAAACGTGATTTTCTTTTTCAGTTTACTAAAGAAGTCAACGTTATTATCAAATGCTAAATTATGTCTAAACACACGCTGCTGTACAAGACCTTAGCCTATATTCAAATCAAAAATGGGCAACATTTTTGATTTGAATCAGAAACTCTGATCTGAAATCTGATCAAAGAACAAGCAAAAAGATTATGAATAAGACCACACATTGGATGGCAGCTCTCAGCACTAGACACTCTGTGCTACAAAGACATTTACATAAAGACACACACACACACACACATACATAATCTGCTCTTAGTGCTTACTGAATCAGTAAGTGGTGTGTGTCAGCAGTGGCACCTTACCAAAGCTAACTTTGAGAAAGTGAAGAGGGAGGCAGCACACACAGATGAGAGTTGTCATAATGTCCCACATTCCCCTCTGTAACTCCACCACTGCAGCCTGACCCACAGCCGTTATCTCCACACTGCACACAATGCCCTAAATTATACAGTGATTAATGTTTCCAGCACTCACAGGTAGAGTGCGGCCTGCTAACTGGATACAGAAAAACGCTTCTGATGTGTAGCTTTAAGCATAATTATTGGTATAAAAACAATGTCACACACTAAATCTGGAAATGCATCATGATGTTGTTACAGAATTACTAACAGTGTTTGGCAGCTGTGGGAATGAAGCATAAATAAGCTGCGTGCTGCACACACGAGCTGACAAAAAAAAACACAGTGTCTTGTTGTATTTGCAGTAGATCTCACTGCCTTTTCCCTGCTGATGAGGTGAAGAAGAATGTGCACCTCCCATCCACCGCTTCCCAAGGCCGAGCGCTCTCTGGAGGGATGATGGATGCAGACATCTCATCTACTGTGCACCAGTGTTTCTTCACCTCAGCCGTGATGGTGAGGGCCAGCGGGGCTGAAGCAGATGTTAAAGGGGCAGTTTAAAGCATAACCCTCAATGATACGGACTTTACTTTCAATAATCTTCCTATACTGAACCTTTAATTGACAAAAAAAACATTTAAAAAACGTTTTGAACTACTAAAGGAGAATGTGACCTCAACCCAGCCTTTGGTATTCATGTGATCCTCACGCTACAGGATCCTCTTTACAGAGAGCGGAGTCTGTGTTTACATCAATGATGCCTCATGTTAGAAACAGTGGGGGTCGATGGACAGCGTCTCTCTGATGTCGAATGTCATGATGTCGACTATATTTTCGGGGCGAGCACCGTGTTCCCTCAGCACCTAGTCACTGCCTCCCGCCATCCAAATTACGCCCCACTGCCACTCCCCCTTTTGGCAGCTACGCGTGGAATTTGAAACAGTTCATTCTTGGCCTGGGATCAAATCTGTGTATAACTTTTTGAGATATCAATATCCAATATCAGACAGACAACACAACAGACAGTCAGGGGTGTAAACATTACCTCACTGGCGGAGGTGCACATGGGAGAAGTTAGCTTTCAGGGATTTCTGCCAGGAATCTCCTTAGGTTTGGGCAACACGACGACTTGGTTAGGTTTAAAATAGACCCTTTTTCTGGCAGGAATCCCTGAAGGCTAACTTCTCCCATGTGTGGTGGAGACACTGAACACATCTCACCGGTGTTTCTGTAGCTGCTGTTAACATGAAAGAAATGCGCTACTGTTTTTTTCTTTTTCTTGCGTATCATAAATGGACTAAAGCTGCATGTTGTTGTGCAGCTTTAGTGTTGCAGAATGACAATAAATGGTCATATCCACACTGTCTGCATGTATCAGTGTCTGCAACATATACCATGATGCTGCTTTTTTAGTCCTGATTTTATTACATTTTTGTTTTTTTGTGAATAAATTTGAATGCACCAGACCTCTAATAACAGGCGATATCTAGGTTAAAGTGTTCCAGAGGATGATACAGGTATCTATTGTTGCTATCAC
This sequence comes from Bovichtus diacanthus, assembly GCA_943590825.1. Taxonomy (NCBI): domain Eukaryota; kingdom Metazoa; phylum Chordata; class Actinopteri; order Perciformes; family Bovichtidae; genus Bovichtus; species Bovichtus diacanthus. Next base: position 2,287,912 of record CALSBV010010223.1, on the reverse strand, counting down.
TAAAAAGATGCCACGACGGTTTCTTCTGCCTCACAAAGGCCTGTCACGATAATTACGTTATCGTTGTCACACGATATAGGGACATGACCTTGAACATTTTTGCCGACCTCAATATTTCCCATTGTGTTTACAGGCGTGTTTGTTTACTGAAAAATGTCACCGACATTTTTCAGTAAACATGATGCTGGAATGAACTGCAGGGTTTTCCCTATCAATATAAGACCGGGTCCACTTTATTTATTCATTATTTCACATTACAATTACAATGTGTGAATACCTTTTTAACAATAAGAAGTTCATTGCTATTAAAAAGGGAGCACTTGTATTATTGTGCTGTTATATTATCATTATATTAGTGGCATTAAATGGTCTTAAAATGACAATAATATCCTTTATCACACTTATCCTGGGACAGTTTGTAATAAAAATAAAAACAGCTACCACGCAGCTAGCACGTCCCCTATGACAGACAAAGTAAACTGTGCAGTATGTGCTTCGGCGACCTGCTGGGCACAGACGTATTACACAGAGGCATGATTTCTGCCATACTACAGCATCGTGTGGCGACAAACAGATATCAGAGCACACTCCCAGATAGGATGGAGCTGGGGGAGATAGTGTTACCGGAGGGCAGACAGGCACATCAGGGCTACTCCCGTACAGATCCTGCTCCTCCTGTTGCTCTCTGCTTGGCAGCGTGGACTGCAGTTGAGAAGGCCGATCGATAGCACACACTAAAACCATTCTCACCCAGGATAAACACAACCACGCCTCTAGACCGCTGCTGATTCTGCTTACAAGAAGAGTCACCGACTGGAACACACGAGCAGCTTCTCCCAACGACGTTCATGTTAGATTACAGAGCGCACAGCTTGGGATAACATGTGTATTCATGTGTAGATATACTATCTCCACGACATGCGACTGGGAGCAGCGTGCTCCGGATGTGCACGTTCTCCTTTTTCACAGCTCTCCGTCACTTGTCACTGATTTTAAACTATTACTGGAGCAGGCTTATTGAAATATTTGATAAAAAAAAAAAACAAGTCAGTATTCAGGTGGCTCACAAATGAGATGTATGTGGCATCTTTCCAAAGGATTCTGTCCTCTTCAATAGCATTATTCCAGCAGCTGGAGTTGCTGGGCTTCTGTCAGGTCTCCTGTCTTGACCTGAGCGTTGACAGAGCAGCTCAACCTCCTCTGCTGCTCTGCAATGTGTCAAATACTGTAACACTGTTCCTGCTGTATTCAGTTCACAGCTGCCTTCCTAACCGTGCCGTGTACTGTAGTACTCGCATATTCTAGATATATTTAAAATCCTCATGCACAAGCACACTGAAGATCCGGGCTGTAACCTGGCTTTGACATTCACGACCCCTGCAAAGGTTATGCATGTTTCAGAGAGACTCAAATATGTGTTCAGACCCATGCTTGGAATATGTTTAAAGCCTGATGTGCTAAGTGGTTCATTAATTATTAACACCTCAGAAAGTCTGTTTATTTTTACCTTTTCGAGCGTGTGTCATGCCACATACATGCAGGACCTGACGATGCACTGCAACATTTTCTGAACTATAATCGTCCAAACAACCAAATATCTTTATTCATACAACCCCTCCCAGTCTTTCCCCATGCAGCAGCAGTCCTTAAAATGTCATCTATGAGTTTATTCAGGAGGGTTCTCACCTGAAAACTCTCAACAATCCCACACACACACGCACACACACTCGGCTGCACGTATTTCCCCCTCCCTCTCCCCCTCGCCATCCGTCTCCCCTCCTCCCTGCACTGAAATTCTTCCTCTGCCGCTCGTTTCCTTATCCCCCTCTATCCCTATTATTCATGCAAATAATAACAAACTGTGCATACACCCCTGACGACGGCATTATCCCTTGTCTCTTTCTCCACTCTTTCTCCAAGCACTATAAATAAGCACTATTACAGCGTTTCCCTCTCCAACCTCTCCATCCCTCTGCCTCCTACTCACACACACATATACATACTGACAAACAGCATCATAAATCAAGAGATGGGAGGGAGGGAGGGGGGGGGGGGGGGGGGGGAGAGAAGGGAGGTGGGGGATGCAACCACACACACAGTAGCACATTTGAACACATATTGTCTCTGACATTGTGCCTGTATGCTGTGTTTACCGGCTTCTGTGACCAGAAATCTACATCTTGCTTACACCCTTCGCTGAAAGAGAAGCAAACACCTCACACACACACACACACACACACACACACACACACACATATATATGTAAAGCCTGCCCATACATAGTCTCCACACACAAGCCCTCGCTCCCGCAACACCCCCATCCTCCTTCTCATCCTCCCCCGCCCCCCATCCAAACCCCCCTCTAGCCCGCAATGAGAGAGGGAAGAGAAGCGGGGCTTACTCAGTGTCCTGGAGCCGATGCATCCCATGGTGTATTCACAAAGGCCCTGGATACAAGCGTGGAAGTGTTACCCAGACACCGTGCATTCTCCCTCTTCCTCCTGCGACTCTCTCTTTCTGTCGGCTCTAGCTTCTTTTTCTTGCTCTCCTGTGCTCTCTCTTTTCTATCTCCCTCCTGCGCTTGCTCGATCACTCTCTCTCTCTCTCTCTCTCTCTCTCTCTCTCCCCCCTGCTCTCTCTCTCCCTCTCTCTCTCTCTCCGGTGCAGTGTCTTAGAAGAGATCCGGTTAGTAAGTCAGTATGCCTGAGGGAAATAGATTGGGACTAAATAAAGATGCGAGGAGGCATTATTAGCGTTATTTAAACAGATGTCTTCTTTTTTGTCTGTTTTTCATAACAGGAAATCAACAATAAGTTGCCTGTAATATGAGATATCCAGTCCAATTTGCAGCCATTATTCTATTTACCTAAACCGTTATTAAGACTGACAATGACAATATGATTGGATGATTTGCAAATGAGAAAGATCAAAAGAGCCACAGGCATTATTCTTCTAATGAGAGGGTAAAACAACGGTCGGGTTGGCTGTGTGTGTATTGGGCTGCCCCTACGAGATCAATAGCACGGCGCTGAGAGTGCCGGGCTGCCATTGTTGTAGATATCTCTGCACTGCCGTAATATTGTTGAGCTAAAATGGGGGATTCTCTCTCTGTCTCCCTCTCCTGTGCGCTCAGCCTGACAATGCACTGCAGCGGTTTCCTCTCCCCTCTCCCCTCTCTCCATCTCCCTCTCAATCACTCTCCTCCTCCCTCACACTGATCACTCAAAAGAAAAATTGTACGCACATACACCAATATTAAACAATCTTGGGGGGGGAGAAAAAAAAAAGAGAAAACACAGCCGAGGGTTTTCCTTCACAGTCAAGCCGCTGCTGAGTCTCCACCTCTTCCTCTGTCGTCTCTCAGTATTGATCCGCCCCTCAGTCATCTCTGCACCTTTTTCTTGCTTTCTCGTCGCTCTGAATCACGTCTTTCTCTAATCCCTCTTCTTGTGTTTGCACCCCCCCATCCCCTCTTCCCTGGAGAAACAAATGAGACAAGTGGCTCCTTTATCTAATCTCTCAATTTCACTTGCATCTATATCTCTAACAGCACCACACCTACACCTTCTAAATCCCCGTCTCACTTCACTTTCAAATCCACACTTGCTCTCTTCTTTGCTTTTTTAATCCAACCTCTCTGTCTTACTCCTCTTCTGTGTGGGAAGCCCCCTGCCCCTCTCTCTTTGCTCATTACAAATTCATGTGTGCTGTTTCTATAAGTGTTTGCCCAGCAAATGACGCAGGAGCAGTGTGGACAGCGAGGAGGTGCGTGTGTGTGGCGCGTGTGTGGTGGTGCATGTGTGGTCAGTCATGTTTCCTTGACTTTACGCACATTAGGCGAAGAAGACAGAGAGGAAGAGAGAACGACAGATGGGAGGACAGAGAGACAAAGACACGGGCAGATGGGGGGAGTGATGGGAAGGAAGGCAAAGAACAGTTGAGTCATGTGCGGGAGAGGTGTGGAGACGATGCTGTGCTCGAAGAAAAAATTAATTAGCACTCCGGAATGGACGGCGGAAAAAGACAACAATCGAATCACTTAGTGTAAGAATGAAACATAGAGATGCAGAGGCATGGGTGTGATACAGCAATAAGTAAAGAGACATAACACAATCGTAACCCCAGCCAATCCCTGCACTGTGGGTTTAAATATATATGTGTGTTAGTTCTCTGTGGGTTTCCCACTGGGGCAGAGGAGATGAGGCTGCTGCAGGGGTCAGCCTCACTCGGGGCTGTTGGCTCACGTACCCTGAACCTGATTTGGGGAAAAAGACATATCAATCCCCTCTGATATGTGTAATTGCAGACTGAGTATACTGACCGCCATCTCCCTCTCTGGCTCTCAATTCCCCCTCCGTCTGCCCATCAGTCTGTGTAAGTCACTGTCTGCAAGTCTCTCTCTTCACATCCAGTCATGGAAATTCATGTTTTTTTCCGCTGAAATCCTCTTGTTAGGTGTTTTGGTGTTTTGCTCTCGTCCTCTTCACACATTCTTCTGTAATAAAGGTAGGATGTATTCAACCCTGTGCACAAGCTCGGTCAGATAACAGGATACTCGCACAATGGAGCTGCAACAATTATTAGATCAGTCAGACCATTTTGCTAATCGATTATCTGCTGCTTTTCCATCACAATAAATTGAATATCTTTTGGTTTTGGACTGTTGGTCAAACAATACGAGACGTTTTCCCATGAAAACCTTTATATACCTTGATCTCTATAAAAACGTGACCGCCATGTTTCTGATGTTTCATACACGAAGCGATTAATGGATTAACGGAGGGAGATGGGATAATGGCATAATCTTCAGGATGAACAAAATGAAAATAAATGTTAGTTGCGGCCCAATCCCACACACTCACATGCTTCCTAGAAGTACAGAACACCTGTGACGTGCAGATCTACGATATATATGGACCGTCAATGCACTGCAAGGTCAACCACAGAGGGAAGAAATTCTTGACACTAATCTCACTCATGATACATGGGTCATATATAAATATGACGCCCTCTCACCGTCTTCGTCCGCTCCTATCTGATGCTTACACACACACACGTTTTTCCAACAAAGCATGTACTACAACAACAAGCAACACACAACATGGACAAGGTCTATGTTGCTCCCATCAGCACGTCTCTTGTTTTCCTATCTGGGGTGATGCTGCTGCACTGAATTCAAATGCAGCAGTCCCTGTTTAATATTATCTGTTGATCCCACACACACCTCGTTCCTGTAATCAGGGACTTTCATGTACCTGTCACTATCGGTCTATCAGATCCTGGCCGTTCTGTAGGTTGCACCTCAAGGATAATGAATAACAGCTTAAAGATCTTCTGTGCTGATGAATGGAAATGTCTATTTCCAAAGTCATTCTAAAAGTCGGCCATTTTTCTTAAAAAAAAATTCTTAAAAAAAGATGCCCAGACTGGTTAAACTCCTCTAAAAGATTCAATATTCCCATCCCCTTCACTTAGTCACAGCCCACTGCTTTCCATATATCCTTGTCTTTACTCTGCTCTGCTGAACCCAACTGCTCCTGTGTGTTACTATATGTGTTAATTGGGACCACATGTTACGCATCTACCCTCAAGGAGTGTGTGTGTGTGTTTGTGTGTGTTGAGGAGGAAGGGAGGGTGTGTATTGGTGTGTAGAAGGAGAGAAAATATGTGTGGGAAAGAAGAAGTGAAGGGGGGGGGGGGCAGAGGCAGGAGAAAAGGAGAGAGAAAGATAAAAGGGGGAAAAATTAAACCGATGCAGAAGTGCCTTTAACCTGCATTCTCTCTAATATCCAGCAGGGGGCGACTCTGCTGGTTGCAAAAAGAAGTCCGGTTGTATAGAAGTCTATGCGAAAATGACCCGACTTCGCACTTGATTTATTACCTCAATTAACATTTTCCTGACGAGTTTATGATCTCAATCGCTAGTATTAAGTCTTCTTCAATACAGCATGATGTTCATCTTGTAAATGATGGTCCCGTTTAGAGTAAAATACACGATGAAGCAGCACCATTTTAAAGCAGGGCTACCTTGTGATTGACAGGCCGCTACCTCAGCGTTGTCCGATGTGGGAGCTCTCTTACAACTTCCACAGTGTTTATTCAGTTCATGAAGATTAATTGTAACATTTGGTTGCCTAAAAATGTCTTATTCAGCGTTCGTTTATACTTTGCTCCACCCTCTCGTGTTACTTCTGGTTGCAAAAAAAAACACAGATGGTGACGGCCAAAATGCCAAACTCAATACAGTCTATGATGTTCTCTAATAGCTCCGCTTATTGGCTTTGTTTTAGCCTCTGGGAAATTGAGTTTATGTGTATAATTAGTCGATGCTTTGGGCTGGCAGTTTACCCTTTTTAGCCTGAATTCTTCAACACACGTCTTCGTATTATATTTCTGGGTGGTATGGAGTCTCTGCTCTGTGTGTGTGTGTGTGTGTGTGTGTGTGTGCACTCCAGCTTCTCCACAACCTTGCGTATGAGGAGTTCCCAACTCTCCTTTATTATTTACACTTCTCTTTGCTGCTCTCCTCCTGCAATCACCCCACATTCTCTCCCTCGCTCCATCCCTCCTCGTCTAGACCGCCACCACCGGTTGTGCTGCGGCTCTGTCTATCCCCAGTGATCAGCAGCTTCTCATGTGTCCAGTCCCTTCGACAAGCCTATCAGTCTCTTCAAGAGTCATGTCACTATCTACACATCCTCCTGTCCTTTATCACATATCTAGTTGATGTGGATTTGCTTGCTGTCAAGAGATTCTGAGGGAATCTTCCTCCCCCAAGGCTCTTTAGTGTCTGAGTTTGTATCAGTCTGACACCTGCTGGGCGCGCTGGGGTACTGTAGTGTAGTCTAATACTGGCTTTGAATGGGAGCCAGTTTGGCAGCAGAGAGATTTTTCCTCTGAGTGCTGAGTGAAGGGAACATGTTCTATCTCAAGTATCCAGGTTTCTCATCCTGTCTAAAGTACACCTGGAATTTATGCTTGATGGCTTAATGTTTGTTTGTTTTTGCTTTGCGGGCACTGATCTCTACCTTGCAACTCCATTGTAGGCTACATTTTATGTTTATACTATGTGGGAGAGGATTTGTGGGGGGGCTACATTACAACTTCCTTCATCAACTTTATCTCACATCCCAAACCTAAATGACCAGAGACGTGTTCGGGTGTGGAAGGCTCTTTCTTGCACTGTAACTAGACTAACTTAACGCTGTTTATGAGGGAATTTTGCAAAAATTGGAATAAAAGAACATCCAAGAAAGTTTTTAAAAAGTGTTGCCAGAAAGGACATGGACGTCTGACTCAGGAACAGCTGGGTTCTCCTTGAAAATATCATATACAGTCTAAGAAAGGGATATAAGACCGTATATAACTCTATATTGTTGGTGGAATTGTTCTTGGAAAATGTAACCGAACTTAAAAAAACAACCTATGTTTGCAGTTCTATGTGGTTTATTCTCTTGTTACCCTGGTGTTTGCTGGGGCTGGGGTGGGAAAGTCCAGGAGCAGTGTGTGTGTATTTGTTCAAATGTGAAAGTTAGAAAGATTTGTGGGTGCAACATATTATATCAACAGAGGAAAAGTGTAAAGCAAAGCAAAGGTATCATTTCTAAGTGCTCAGATAGAGCGCAAATACTTTCCTCTGTAAAGTCTACTCCGCCGTGCTCATGTTCTACGCCTTTAAAATGCATTGAGTTGGGTGTGAGCAATTAAAAAAAAACATTTATCCCGCATCAAATGGCTTCCAACTTTTTATTTGTTGAGAAGATTAGTGAGGGAAAGAGAGAGAGAGAGAGAGAGAGAGAGAGAGAGAGAGAGAGAGAGAGTCGTAAATGGTCCAAGATCAGGATATTAACTCGTAGCGCTGAGTTATTATGAGGCAGGTACTGACTCACATGAGCAATGGGAGGTGGAAAGGGAGGAGCGGAAAAGAAAGATGGGAAGGGAAATAAAAGTGCAGCGTATGGAGGACAGACTGGAAAGATTGGGGAAGAAAAGTGGTGAAAAAAAAACATGCAGCATGAACAGAGAGAGGGGGGAGAAATATGGCACGTTAGAGAGGGAGGGGGAGACGGACTGTTCCTTCCAAGGTTTGGCTGCATTCCAGGCTGTCTGGCTCTGATTCTGACGGCCTCCTGTTTCTCTTTTTTCTCTTACCTCCCGACTGACTGGACCCCGGAGCTGCCCTCTCCCCTGCCTGATCCAAACTTCAGTCCCCATGGCACCACCTGATGTTTGCAGCAGGCTGAAAAAACAAACGTGAAGAAGAGTGTTACCAATGTCTCCTCGGCCCCTTTGCTCCCGTCCCCGCTCGGACAGAAAGCAAGCTTGTGAATCGGCTGGAATTTGGAACGGCTAACAAAGGTTGACCTCCGCCCGCTTTGTCACCTGCCTGAGAGCCGGGGTGGATGGGCCAGGATGGGGTGCACTTTTTCCTTTTTTCTCAGGACAACACCAGAGTTGCTGTGGAAATCTCTTAGTGGAAATTTAACACCTTTTTTGTCCCAGTGGAAGTGGGGAGAGACTGGAAACATTCCTTGCGGGACAATGGGCTATCACAGACCCCAAAAGACCACTCCCTCTATTTCACAGACATTAATCAGGCAGCAACAGGGCACACAACAGCTACTGCAGAGGTTTGCATGGAGGAGAGCTCTGCCTGGTTTCACAACCTGAATGAAGTGGAACTTCGCTGTGACTCAACCTGAATGTCCCATGAGTGAGATGAGTCAGAATGAAAAGTGCACACTCGAAGTTTACTGGGAAGACATCTGTTTAAAAATGTTATTTAGTGTCAAATTCAGCATATAAAGACAACACATAGAAAACCACTAGGCTAAGATAACCAAGCATTAAATAGCTGATTATTTGTCGATTGACTTCCCAATTACTCGACTAATCATTTCAGCTCAGAGTAGGTCAAAGTCAGACTTGATTCGAGCGAAATCTTTAATTCTTGAGTTGATTTGCATTAGGAAGATGTGAAGCGCTGTCACTCTATTGGATTGTTACAGTAACTGTGTTATTAAAAATGGAAAATAAACAAAAACACTTTCAAAATGTTAAAATTAAAAATGTGATAATAAATTAGAATGTCACGTCAAAAGGATTTGATAATAGGCACAAGAGTTTTCTTTTCATTTTTACAAGTTATGACTACACCTGAGAGTGTGATAAGAGTCAAGGTTTGGGCTACATGAGTCACTAAGATGTTTGACGTGTGTGTGCGTGGGTGTGTGTGTGTCTGTGGTTGAGACATTAAGGATATTAAGTCATAGAAGCAGTCATATGTGCAGGATGGGAGGTGTCATTTAACACCAGGGTGAGGGCGACCACATCCTTAATATCAGATGAACAAATATGTGAAAAAGCCCTAATATGTATTTATGTACCAACCGTGATCAGAATCTAAGTTTCTGCATGTTTACTGCCTGAGTGCAAAGCAAATAATGTGGCAGCATACTTGGCAACATACAAAATAACACCCTTACAATCTGATCCTCAGCTTTTGCCTGTTGAGGCAAGTGAAGGAAAGGCATAAAACCAAGCTCTTTTTTTTCTTCCTGACAGTTAAAACTGTCAACCTATTCCACAACCCAGCCCCAGCTTGAATGTACTTTCTTCCGCCATTGTACCCTCGTGTTTAAAAAACCCTGACCGCTTTTAGTGTCTGTATCTAATCAAGCCTCTCCAGCCCCATTATCTCTCCCTCCCTCTCGCTCCCTCATTCCCTCAGTCTGACCTTACAAGGAGAGGCAACAGGGTTGATGTCATTGAATGAAGAATGCTGCAAGAATCCAGAGAGAAAAGAGAGCAGGGGGAGGAGGAGGGGTCTAACTGGACAGTTTATGAACACACACACACACACACAGGGAGAGAGAGGGAGAGAGAGAGAGGGGGGGGGGTGTTTACATAGTAATACACAACTCCTGGGCCAAAGTAAAACGAGAGAGAACTTGTTTGGAAGGATGGTGTCATTCCTTTTCCAGACTGAAAAGCACAGGGGGAGGGTCTAATAGCTGTAGAGGGGAAGAGAGAAAGAGAAGTTACCATTACAGTAAAGTCTTACTCAGCCTGGACCCAGAGGGAAAAGAAGAACAAAAGGAAGAGGGGGAAGGAAAAAAGGAGATACACACTGCAGCTGCATTAACAGGGTAAGTCATTGTATTTGTTGTGAGCCAGGATAACAGGAGATTGCATGTCTTACTTTGTTCCTGGAGGGGCAGACTGCCACACAGGTTACCTAATAAGGTTTTATGTCAATGCAGGTATCATGATAGCACATATTTACTGGTTATTCAATGAGCACCTCAGCGGATGGCATCTGTGTGATGCGACAACTAGTGTGGCTGTCACATGGCAGCGTTTTATATGACATCTATAAAAACTACAGCAGACCCGGGTTGAGCGACACCTCCGGGCGGGTGGTGTTCCGTTGTTCCTCTATCTGCTTCTCCTTTGCTACACCAGCTGATGGACACCGACGAACAGGAATGTGCTATGCGGAAGCTCCTACAGGAAGTCCAGCCAAAAAAAGTTGATAAAGCTAGCTAGCTAGCTAGCAACGCAGCGGTTAGCCTTGATTTACTTTCGGAGAGTAGCACAATTATTAAACCGGATGACAGCAGAAGGCGTCTGCTTTGACATATGAGGTAAGGGGGGAGAGTGGGGCGGCGTGTAAGCCCACGAGGGAGACTACCTGGCCGAAGCGTGCGGCGTTAGGAGCGGTAGGGCTGTGTAGCGCAGGGAGCTAGCTAACGTTACCGTTGGTGTGATTGATGATAAGACCGGTTACGTTAACGTCCGCCACACGGGGAGCCGGCTGGTCAGACTCGCGGGTGAGTGTCTGTTGTCGTTCAACCGTCAGTGGATTTGATATTCGAGCTATCTTGGGGTGTTTTGAAGCTACGAAGCTAACGTTACCTAATTTAAATCGCTAACCGCTAACGCGTTCAAACGTCAGTTAACTGCGTTGATTACTAACGGCTAACTGTTAATCACTGACATTAAAGTGACACTCTTTGCTCTCAGACACATAGCTAGCTAGTTCAAATATACTCCCCCCCCATTGTGTACATTGCTAGTAAGTTAACATTCATTATTATTAATTAACCCAGCTGTCTGTCTTCATTTGCTGTGTTTGTGACCGCTCACCCGTCGCTGTCAGCTGTCAAAGTTTGGGCTAACGGTTGGCTAACCCTGGCTAATCACTGTGGTGGAGCACCAAGGTACGGTGTTTTAAATGCACTATACTGCCAAGTAAAAACAAATCTGTTATCGGGTGGTTGGAGCTGGAATAATTATTCGACTAATCGATTCGTTGATCGACTGAGAAACAATCGGCTAAGATAATCGTAATTTCTAAAGTAATTTTTCATGCAAAAATGGCAGAAAATCCTGTTTTCAGCCTCTGTAATATGGAGATTTCCTGCTTCAGCTTAGCAAACTGAATATTTTTGGATTTTGAACTGACAAAATAAGACATTTATAGACATCACCTTGGACTCTGAGAAACTGGGATGGACATTTTTAAGACCAAACGATTTATCTCTTTAATCTAGAAAATAATCAGGAGATTAATCGATGATAAATGATCTTTAGTTGCAGCCCTACATGGTTAACTGTTCTGTTGTGCCCTTGTTGAGTAGGCCTACAAGTGTAGTTTTTCACCATTGCATGGCCTATATCCATAACCTAGTTGTGTCTCATCTCGTATATGAAAGGATGCCAAGGGATCGGCTACAGCTCTGTGCACTGATAAGTGATGTTTGAAGAATACATGAGATTCGTGGCCATTTTAGCATTTCTACAACCTTGAGTATATAAAAAATCCTGTTATAATCAGCGTTAGCCACACAGTTGGACCTTGCCTCTCTGATTTTATTTGCCTTATCATTAGTTAGATAGGACGGGAGCCTCAACCCAAGGCCACAGTAAGTAAGAATAATTTAAAGTGAGAAGGCTCTGACTTTGGTACGCCTGAGGTTTGTGTGGTGCTTCTGTTTGAAAAGACTGGGATTATGGTCACTGACGCCTCAGTTAATTGGTGAGGGAATGAGAAATCTGTGAATGAAGATGATCTGTGACTTGCTGAATGCTATCCTTTATGACTGGGGTGACGAGGAATCCTCCTTAATTGTAGCCTCCGAGAGTTAAGAACCAAGCTATTTTAGGGCGTCCCTTTGCCCCAAATCCCTGCATGTCTAGCTATTTGATTTAGTCTCTCACTGTCTTGTGACTCGTCTTTGGCCTCCATCATGCTACTGTAATGTGCAAGCAGATAAGGTTGTTTGGGTGAGAGTTTGACACAGAGCCCATTGGCTGATGTTATTAGCAGTTTTGAAATGTTGCCTGTTCAATCAGCCGTCCAACTGTAGTCTGAGAGGGAGCACAACACTGGTGCTCAATGCATGTCCAGTGACCTGTAAGATTGGACTCAAAAGGGTTGTTTGTCCCCGCATTAGTGACCCCCGGCCTAGACACGCTTTCCCAGAAACTGGGTGTGCTATTAACATGAGAACAATAGAGAATTTCATCAACAACACACTAGTCACAGATACAATGACTGACCAGACATGGAAGGAGTTAGTTGTTAGGAATTCAGGTTCTCTTTACTGTTACAAAGGTTGTTTTATGTTTGTTTGGTTCTTTTTGTGTTGCCAAGCAGTAATGAGCTGTTACTGATTTGGGAGCTTTACCTACCAGTGTAGTTGTTTTTTCTTACGAACGACATGTCTTTTGGTAGGAAAATTGCAACAGTCATTTAACAAATCAATGAGTCAATCGACAGGCAAAATGATTTCAAACTATTTTTTTTACATTTGGTTAATCGTTTAAGTAATTTTTCATGTAAAAATGGCAGAAAATGCTGTTTTGAGCCTCTTGAATTTAAAGCGAGAAGGCTCTGACTTTTCTCAATTTTATATCATATTAAACAAAATATATTTGGGTTTTGGACTGACGAGACATTTTAAAAACATCCCCATGGACTTTGGGATAGACATTTTTCACCATTTTCTGACAATTTATAGACCAAGCGATTATTAATAATAATAATGAATACATTTATATGGGCACAGTCGTACTTACAGAAAAAATATTTTATATATATTTGATATATTTTTGAGAAGATTAGAATAAAGAAGATATAAATTCAGTGAGCCACCATGCTACAACACTTCCATATATGACCTTTTAAAAAGCAGTAGCACAGTATATAAACCAAATTGAGTTCCTCTATAACCTCAAAGTAATGAACCACTGCTGAGTTAAAGTGTGGTAAACTCCCCTTTACTGCATCACGTTTTTTTATGCCTTCAGGGGAAAGTCTGTTCATGTGAAACTTATCAACACTGAGACAAAACGCAAAGATAATAAAAGTATGACTCAAAAAGAGCTTGGTTTTACTTCAGTTTATTTGCACTTTGTGATAGTCCATATGGGATTAAAATGCTGAGGGCAGTGATTCTCCATCTATGTTGATGAGTGCTTGCTCGTTTTTATATCTTTCTAGCTAGTTATGCTGATTACATTCACCCTCTGTCCCATGTGTAAGTCAGTCCCTAATAAGATGAAATGAAAACCAACTGGGCCATGTGGAGTTTATACAAAGTGCAAAAGCTACAGAGTACAGTGTGTGATTTATGCTGGGGCCCTATCCACAGGCTACATAATGCCACCCGCCATCACAGCTGTAAATTATAAATGATTAAATGCAGCCTCAAGTGATGTCATTCAGAGAGATGAAAGTTGAGCAAAGCACAAGAATAAAAGAGATAAAAAATGGTTGCGGTCTGCCACAGAACGCAAATCTGCACATCAGATTGTGAGAGGGAGACGGGGCTTGATACCAGCACCCAATCCTTCAGCAAAGAGAGGCTGTTCTGAGACAAACAAAAAAGGTGATGTCATTGAGTTGTAGTGCCAAAAATGTTCCTCAGCCGAGGGTCTCTCATCTCAAGGATCAGGTTTCAGGATAGATTTGCAGTAGGACGTCTGGAGCTCAGTGTGGAGCTGATGTCACCGTATTAAACCCCCAGGACCGTACCAAGGACCAGATGGACCCTGACCACAATTATCATCACTGTTGAATAATTGAGGGGACTCTTGCGTATTGTCTCTTTAGAAATAAAGTAGCTAACGTACTGTAATGAAGAGAGTGAATCACAGTCTATCCCCACCCTTGTCAAGCACTCCTTTTAGAAACCCAAGTGTTCTGTTTAGAGTACTTCAGAAGTGCAAACCTTATTTAAAGCCGAGAGCTTTATCTTCACTGTAATCAGTTTTCTGCAGTAAGTGTCCACTATATTCAACGTGAAGTAGGCCTTGATATCAGACTGAAAAACACCTGTCCGCTCTCGCTTTGCTTTGGGTTTGTTATTTTATATTTCCAGTTGTAATTGGAAACTGCTCTGCAAAATGTCTCTGTGTGCCTGCAGAAAGTTGGCATCCAGAACACTTTGCATCTCCGTTAGGGATTCACCATCTCCCCTTATTGATCAATGCAGAAATTGTCTGAATTATTTATGTGGGATAGTGAAGTGGAGCTAAGATTCTGTATTTTGATGGGTTTGTTTTGTCACACTTGAGAATAAATCTCATGCCTTGAGATAGTTTTTCAACTAGTTGTTGTTTTTTTTTTTGATGAGACAAAACTTCTTGTCTTTCTAAACCTTTATGATCAGTCAATAATGCTGTTGTAGTCACACGTGCATCAGGAATTATTCCTCTAATCAAACTTTAGCCTGAGAGGAAAGCTGTTGTTTTTAACTTGTGTTTTCCTAAAATTTGTAAAGAAAAGTACTCTCTTACCTATTAACATGATAAAACATAAATAGTTACATACATACTGGACATGCACATATAGAGCTATCTGTTTAAAAACTGCACGTACACAACAAGTATATTCTGACTCATGATGAATTATGTCCCTGTATAATTATTTTTTTTGTGTAGGCAATCCAAAATATAATTGATTCATAATGTGCTGTGTTAAAATATCTAATGACATAATGAGACGGTTGACACCTCGGCATTGTTTAAGGACATACATGGTCAAAAGTGTTCAACATCTGTGTGAAGGAAGCTGATTTAGAAAGCGGAAGAGGAGGCGTCTGACTGCTTCCTCATCAGAGAAGCTGGTTATGTTTTGAGTACCAGATGGTTTCATGATAAGCGCTCAGCTTTTTGTGTCTTGTCAGAACTTGAAGCGTTGCCTGTGTCCCAGCAAAGTGGAATGAGGATGAACCCCTTCAGCTTTGCCTGGATACGTTTAGCTTGTACCGTCAGCTCGGCCCAGTCTACATAGTAATTGTTGAGGCTTGATCTCTTCCTGTAAACGTTTGTTTTCCCAAATGCAAGCCCAGTTTAATCTAAATGGTGTAAACAAATGATTTACATTTTTACCCACAGTGCAAACAATGTTTTCTGTGGCTTTTGGAGAGGCTTAGTTGGCAACTACTCTGCCTTCAGTGCAACAACTTTAAAAGGAAAAGATACAGTAAGTGTAGCTAGAAGGAGTCATGGAAAAGACAATTGATACCCCTTCAGTTATTTCAGTATAAACAACCGTTTATATGTTGGGGGTCATGTTTCTGTTGTTGAGGGGAAAACTTGGCAACATTATTAACATACTAGGATGTTTCGGTTCTTTTCCCTTTATTTAATTTCATGCTTTTCACCACGGGGTATTGCGTACACTCTACAAATATGGAGAAATATTGAAGGTAACTTAAGAAAGCTGTATCAAAACACATAAATGCAACTTAAATCGTGGTTTTCCAGTCTTACTGGTCGTAGACTTTTTTCTTAGAAAGGATTGGTGTAGCTTTAGTAGAGCAGCCAAAACAATGAATGGACATTTATTTAAGTACTTTTTGAATATAGATGACTGAGAAAATAGTTCCACACTCTTGTTTTTACTATCCATGACATCTATGGAGGCGTCAATGTAATATAACCTTTAGGATGTCGAGGGTAAATGCAAAATGACAAAGAGATGATTATTACATATTGTTTGTTCACTGTAGAATGTTATCTCCAATTTGTCAAATTTTTTCCACCTATGACATTTCACTTTTTTAAGGCTAGGTTAATCATTGGCACAGTTGTAATCATCATCATCATCATTATTATTATTATTATTATTATTAGGAGTATGCAACTATTTCAGAGCTTCGGGGTAGAATAGTTTGTTAAACAGCAGCATGCTGTGTGTTAAGACAGCCAGCGTGTGTACAGATGTGTGCGTGCGTGTATGATTATGTGTGTTGGTGGAGGGGGTCAGTAAGAACAACCGGGCTTTTGACTAAAGTTCATGTTCGGGGGGGCGGTGGTCTTCAGGAGAATGTGTTCAGACTTTGTGAAGAATCTCGGTCGAGACACTGAAGTATCGTCAACATTTGTTTAACCACCAGCGTGTGTGAGGTGAATATTTGAGCTCACCCTCTTTTTGACGCACCTCGCATGAAAATGTTATGATGGTTGCTATCGTCCCTGCTTCAAACTGTTCTTCCTCTTAAAAAATAAATAAATACATTAAATTAAAAAAACTTGCTATCATCATGTTTTATGTCGCAGTAAACAGACATGTGTTATACATTGTAAATAGTTTTTGGCATCTGTGAGTGCCACCATGTCTGCTCTGTGTGTATGGCCTGAGGAAGTGTTCACACACTTTTCTCTTCTTGCACTGTGGCCCATTAGCCAAAGCTTTTGTGTTTAAAGAGTAACACTGGATTTGCAATATGCCTGGTGGTTGTTATTTTCTTTTTTACTGCTATTTCACAAAATCCAGAAATAGTCCATACATTTTAAGAGATGCTGAAAGCCACAATAAACCTCCATTTAATTAGTTTTGCTAAGACTTTAGCGATCGAGCCAGCTGTGCCCCAGTTATAAAGTATACAATGGGTACCAATCTGCATAGCGTACTGTTTTGGCATTTTATATAAAAGAAGTTAGTGTTTGGAAATGCGAAACAATATGCACAGATTGAATCAATCAAACTGCAATTTTAGGAAGTAACAGCCAATTTTAAAGTTGGAAATGTAACAGAGGAAAAGAAAAATGTTCTCCCAAAGATTTATTAGTTATTTTTGAATCTTCTCTCACCATTTTGCAATGCTTTGAAGGACAACTACCCATCAACACCACTCTCAAACATCAAGCAAAGTTAGTCTGCACCCTGTCATCTCTGTCGTTCATTCTGTCACGTTTTCAGTGTAAAGGCACTATATAGTCAAAATCTGGTTGCAATTAGTGTGTCGTTTGGCCAAATGTTTTGTTGATGTGTCATCACCACTAATTCTCCAGCAAAAGACCGACCTGCTTACGCTGCCAAGGAATGCAAGCCCTTTACTTTAGTCAGCTGATTTATGTTGGTTTCATCATGTGGGGTGAGAGGGTCTGGGGTTATTTGAACTGCAATCTGCTTTTATACCTTTTTTTTTTTTTTGTTATAAAAAGGCCACTCGTATCAGAGTTACTATTTTTCCTCTGTGGCGTCTCAACTGTTGTCCATAATGTTTCTCGTGTTCGTCCTCAGATAAATACACAAAATGGAGGACTCCAGCAGCAGCAAGCCGTTCATGATGACATCCTCTCTGAACTTCAAAGTCACCACACCGTCCTTCTACAACCAGCCAAAGAAGTTCGCCTCTGTGGCACCACCACGGCCCAAAAGTCTGACACCCCCCTCGGCTCCATCACCGACACCAATAGGCACAGCTGTGATTGGTCGAGTGGGAGATCTGCCTCCACCGCCCCCTTCGCTCTGTGATGGTATGTGCATTGTCTGTGCTATTTTGTCACAATCTTAAGTTTTATTCACTCAGTCAGCGGCCCTCCCCTGTCCCACTCCCTGCTGCTTTTC
This sequence comes from Bovichtus diacanthus, assembly GCA_943590825.1. NCBI lineage: Eukaryota > Metazoa > Chordata > Actinopteri > Perciformes > Bovichtidae > Bovichtus > Bovichtus diacanthus. The sequence goes on along the minus strand of CALSBV010010223.1, from coordinate 2,270,046 downwards.
ACGCTACAGCATGCAGAGCTTTACAGTTGCGTACACAATAGATCACATCGGTTGTGTTAATGAGTCGTCTTTGAGACATTACGTCACTGCACTATCCTGCCTTGTTTAGTCAAATGTTGACGGACTTGCAGAGTCTCATGCCTTTTGCTTTTGGGGGGATTTTACTTCTTACTTTTAGAGTTAGACACACATTTTGCCACTAGTATGAATTTGAAGATGTCTGAGCTGATGTAAATCATGGACAATGTCAGACAACCCCGCCAAATTAAAGGTACCCTGTGGAGTTTTTGACCACTAGAAGAGCTACAGTATGGAGTAATGTTTCTAAGAGTGAGCCCCCATTTTGTTTGTATCGCACACACGTATGAGGACTCACATCCACCGTATTCCAGCTGCTGGTTCCACACTATTCAGGTCAACAATTGATGGTGTTTACATGCAAAGAGGCAGCAATGCACCTGCACAGGCTGTGAAGAATAAGACCCGTAGCAAGCAAACGTGCATGGAAACAGTGCGAATTTTCAAACGTAAAAAAAAAAAAAATAATAATAATATATATATATATATATATATATTATTATTATTT
>CALSBV010010223.1:2198289-2269060 GCA_943590825.1 Bovichtus diacanthus | reverse complement strand
TATATATATATATACATACATACATACATACATACATACATACATACATACACACCAGCAGGACTTGGCTTTAACCTTTGACTCACGGTCTCAGTAGACGTGTAGAGTTAAGAAGTCAGTCGAACAGCTACGCTAAGTCAAAGATCTCCCAAACTTCTTTTTTCATTGTCCTGTTTGTTTGTTTATTTGTTTTTTTCTATAAACGTATGTTGTTAAACTCAGTATATCTGATAAATGATTGACAGTGAAAATTAAACAGGATTTTTGGCACGGTCACACATTCGCGAATGAGGCGATGTTCGTGCTGAATGCGTGTGCCAAGTGGGTTCAACCGCACGCACTTCTTTGCTATGGTTTGAGGCTGCAACACCGCCGCTCGAAGTTAACCTCCACGTGATGCGAATCTTCTTTTCCACCGGAAGCAAATGTTTGATTTGCCGCTTCGCTGCATAGAATAGAAGTGAACAGAAGGCAAATATTCGCCAGTGTTAGTTTTGCGCTTGTGTGACCGTGCCGTAATGAAAAAAACTGAACCATTCTGTCTCAGCTTTTAACCAAACAACCCTCCTCATTTCTGTCAGACTTCCCACCCCCTCCTCCTCCTCCCCTGGATGATGATTTGCCAGCCCCTCCCCCCGAATGCCAAACCACACCCTCTTCCACTGAGGCGCCCCCTCCTGCCTTCCCCGCTCCACCACCAGTGGCAGATGACCTGCCCCTCCCCGCTCCCCCTGAAGAGAGTGCCTGTCCGCCCTCCTGCCCGTCTCCCCCTCCTCCCCCACCCCCCCCTCCACCTCTCCCTGCCTCCGGTACCGGTATTCCCAGTGCTGCTGGAAACCCACAGGTGAGTCATGATGGTATCTTTACAAAATGAGGCTAAAGTTGCTTTGCCTGTCTGCATGTTTCCTTTTTTGGCTGCATGTAACTGCATTTCAGTATAATTTGATTATCAGTTAGGACACTGGGGGACATTGTTGTTGGACCATAGTGAGTCCATGGAGTGTTGGCAGGAAATACTGTCTTTTGAGATTTTCCCACAAATTATATTAGCATTAGTCTGGGATAAATCGCCCAGTTTCATGCGTCTAACAGGATTATAGCCCATTTAGGAAACTGAAATAGTTTTTAGACATGCCATGAAAGGTTTATTGTTGATGTTTATTGTAGGACTGCATTAATCGCAGCTTGTTTGTTAGGCTATAAAGGCATCACTGTATGGAATTAAACATTTTAGCCACTGTTAAAAAGTAGACAACAAAACAAATGGCTTAGAAAGGATGCCAATAGGATTACACCTCATGTTTAAATCAGCAAGGAGTTTATGCTCAATGTTCCTCTGCAAACAATCCAATGAATCGAAAATTAAATAATTGAACAGTTTAGTATTCTCATTCACCCAACCAGGGAAATAAAATGAAAGTATTATTAATTCATTCATCGTCATCTTTACTCACTTCATTAGGTTGGTTTGTTCATCATTTTTCATTCTGGGTTTTCCACCCCAATAACTTTTTACAAATACAATTTTTCCATTCTGCATTTTTGAATAGATAAAGGAACCAAACACAGTTGTAATCAAGTGATATGTAAACTTAACCTACAGTCTGTAACAATTTCTCGACTCGTCCTCCTTTTTGCTTTTTTGTTTGCGATCACTTTTTGTGTAAATAAATGCACTTTTTTTTGACCGTCTCCTCCTTTCTGTCTTCCTCTGCCAGAGACTGGTGGAGAAGCAGACGAGCTTCGATCAACAGCTCGACTCTCTAACCGACTTGCTGTCTGAGATGGAGACCAGGGGACCTTTCAACCCTAAGGTACAAAGCACGGAGGGATGGAGAATACACCCTAACAAACATTAAGAGGTGGATAGAGAGACGAGCTGATGCGCAGATGGGAGGGGAAATGTCAGCGGGAGCCGCACTGTAGAAAATAAGAGACAGACAAAGGGAACAAAGGTAGGCAGGTCAGTGGAAATGTTTTGAAGAGGTTGGTTTCATTAGTCTCTCTTCATCTGTTCGGGTTGAAAGCTCAATGATAAGTGAACTGCAAACCAGACTGAAAGAGAAAACAGGTGAGGTAGCGGGGTGATTCACACAGCGAGGAGACGCTTGCAGGGAGGGGGAGAGGGAGGGAGGGAGGGAGAGGGAGGGAGAGAGAGAGGGAGGGGGAGAGAGGGAGAGAGTGATGCACACAGAATCGAGAGGAGAGCACGAGAGTGTGATGATGCCAGAGTGTTCTGCCAGAGACCCAGTGAGAGGGCCATAAATGGAGAGTGTTTTTATCCTACTGGGAGGTGCTGGATCATGACAGAATAATGTTGGCTCAAAACTGCAAAATAAATGTCAGAAAGATGAAGCACTTCTGATAAGCTCAAACTGTGGAGCGCTTCCAATGTTTACTTTAATCAAAGTTCCTCGTTCAATATAATAAAAGTGTCTGCTTGCTGCATTTCAGCGTGAAATGTTATACACTAAGATATTAACTTCCCTCTGTTGAGTAATGGCTTATAGTGAATGGAAGTTTTATGATGCAGAACAAACTGAATGATTGTGTAGAACAGCTTCACTTTGAGTTTGCCTTTTTATCTGTGCTTTGTTTTGAGATGAAATAATCTGCAAAGAGATCATTTTATTGTTGATGTCGTTGTTTTATCCGCAGACTCCGGGCCAGTATTCTTCAGCAACCTCACCCAAGCCTGCAGCTCCTCCCCCGACCGCTCCCAAACCATCTCTCTCCTTCCTCCCACCCCCTGAGATGGGAGACCGCCCGCCTCCAGCGCCCTGGGCAGAAGAACTCAAAGCCAGAACGAACCGACAAGCCAATCACAACTCTGCACCGAACTCTGCTGCTCAGCCGTTTGCTAAGGCCCCGGCTGTGGCCCCCAAGTCTGGTTTTGGAGGGAGAACGGCAACATCATCAACCTCTCTGGCACAAAAACTGAACCAGAACCTGAACCAGAACACCGCCCCAATCGCTGTTGCACCAAAACCTTCCCCTTCCTCTGCCACCAGCTCTTTCCCTCCACCTCCCGCAGCTCCACCAGCAGCTCCACCAGCAGCTCCACCGGCAGCTCTGCCGGCAGCTCCTCCTCCGAACAATATGGCGGCTGCCCCGGCCTTTAACCACATAAAGAGTTCTCCCTTTGCCAATCAGGTGAATGCAAACCAACCCCCCCCTGCTGCTGTGCCTCCTCCTCAACCCAAGATGATGGCGTCTCCACCCTCCTCTTTTAGCCAACCAATGAAAACTCCTCCTGCATCAACAGTATGTTGCAATTTAATTTCACTAAAGAGGCTCTTTGCTTTGCATGTACAGTAGGAATGCACAGGAAGTGCAAATAATTCAGTTTATAGTCGTCTGATCAGAATTATGCATTTCTAGACCTGCTCAATCGTAAATAACAAAATGCTGTATAAGGTATGTTGTATGAAGCTTTGTAAATAATGTATACGTATGTACTAATGGCTTTGTGTGTGGTTGTGTGTACATGCAGCCCTCACCCTCTGGCCCAGTTGCTATCCCAGGTGGAGGCGTTCCTCTCAATATGAGGGAAGTGGAGGAGCTGGAGAGAATGACCAAGGACTTCATCAAAGACATGGACACACACGCACCTGTCATCACCTCGCCTCCGACTGGTACATGCACACACGCACAAACAGAGGGGGGGGCTGATATTTTCATGGTGAAACTTTCATTGAAAAGTTTTCATTGAAAATTGAATGAATTGAATTAGTCATTCCTAAATAAAATGGTTTGTAATGTGAGAAGCATTTTATCACCGTGCAGAAGGAAGCGTGCATCTACTCAAGGACGAGAGGCTCGTGCTCACTCGTTGGCGGGTGTAGTTCGGTAGAAAGAAAGTAGTTCCTACATGAAACTGCTCACAAAGAGTCTGTACAACTGAACAAATCCATAAAGTTATACAGGAGGTTTGTCATCTGTGGAAATGACTTTGTTCAATACATTATTATTATACTGATTAATTAAAGGATGACATTCTAATTAACATGAGCAGAGTAGGAAGATTGATGTATTTGTGAATAATCATGTTTGTCTATCTTTTTCTTTTCACCCCTCTTTCTCTCTACCTCCCTCTCCCCAACTCCCCCCACCTCTCGCTTCCCATTTTAGAGGTCTGTGGGAAATGTGGCGAGGCTCTGTCCCGTACCCAGCCTGCAGTGAGGGCCATGGATAAACTCTTCCACTCCAACTGCTTCTGTTGCATGAGCTGTCACCGCCCCCTGCAGGGCATGCAGTTCTATGACCGGGATGGCGCACCTCAGTGCGAGGACTGCTACATGGTGAGGACACGCACTCATTCATTGTAGCTACAACTCGCGTTTTGGCAGCTGTGTGCGTTTCATTTAATGTATTCCTCTGTACATACTGATGAGTAAGCATCAATGGTATGAAGCGTTCAGTGCATACTTGCTGAACAATGTTGACACAGCGAATTTACTTTAATCTTTCTGCTCCTCCGCAGAGTTCCCTGGCAGTGTGTTCCCGATGTGGGGAGAGGATCACAGACCGCGTGCTGAAGGCAGTGGGCCAGTGTTTCCACTCCCACTGTTTCCGCTGCAGCACCTGTTCCTGCACACTCGAGGGGGCGCCCTTCATCACTGATGACAACAACAACCCCTACTGTGTCCAGGATTACCACAGGTGGCTACTGGCTCTTAAATCCTCAATGATGAGGACATTTTACATCTCTATGCAATGTATGTTACCAAACATACAATGTGGAAACTTTTCCCTAAATAGTTTCTCAGTACAAGGAAGCATAAGCTGTCCAAGCATGTGTTGTTTTTTGGTGCCATTTTTTTTGCCTTATTGGACAGATACAAGTGTAGAGGCAGACTGGAAGCAGAGAGACAGAGGGGGTGTGTGTGTGTGTGTAACAAAGGTCCTGCAGCTAGAATCAACCTGGCATGTTGCAGTTACGTGGCGTGCGCTGTCACCATGAAGCTACCAAAGCATGTGTTTGGGGGTCGAATCTATTTTTAGCATTGTTTGGATTCATCAGTTTTTATGACTTCATTCATCCTACCTATCTGCTTACTGATGAGAGTGGTGCTGCTGCAACACTATCACTTTTAGAATTACACATTCTTTTATCCACAGTTTATACTTATGCTGAACTGTGCATCAAATAAAAACAATAACTCCTCACAACTAGTTGACAGGCCCAGAGGCGTATTGCTTTTAGTGTTCCTTGACTATGAATATGAACGTGTGAGAGTTTGCTTAAGGCGATGAACTAACAGCCAGCTTTCCACTCTTCTATTTCAGACGTTTCTCCCCTCTGTGTGTGAGCTGTAATGAACCCATTATTCCCGCCCCGGGCAGTGAGGAGACAGTCAGAGTGGTGGCTCTCGACAAGAACTTCCACCTTAAGTGTTACCGTTGTGAGGTAAGACATTTTAACAGTATTTTATCCAAATATACATCACATAGTGTCCAATAAACATAAGAAAATGTGAATAAATTAATGTATTTATTTGTCCTGCAGGATTGTGCTCGCCCTCTCTCCATAGAGGCGGATGAAAATGGCTGCTATCCATTAGATGGCAAGATCCTGTGTATGAAGTGCCACACCCAGCGAGCCAAGAAAGCTGCTCAGTGATCGGCTGAAGCAGCGTGACTCAGATTAACTATGAACCAAAATCCAAAAGCACAGGATTCATTTGGCTGCCGTTTTGCCTTTGCAACAGGGCTTCAGTCAGTATATGTGTGTGAGTGTGAATGTGCTGTGTGAAAAGGTATGTTTGCATGCAGATCCAGTGTAGTATTCTCCTCGTCTCTGTTCACTTCACTTCAGTGCGGAAGTAATGTACTGCATTGAAATAAACTCCCCTCATCTTTTTATTCCCAATCTCGATCTCTCCAGCCTCTCATCCAGCCCTCTCTGTGAACTACAACCTATTTTTTATTTTTTTTTTGTGCCAATTCTATGTTTACGCTAAAATTTCCAGCATAACTTGCACAAGAACAGGTTTGGTTAAAAGAGCAGTCTGATGAATATGGAGTTGCCTTTTCTTTGTCTCTCGCCTCAATATTGTTAGTAGCAGCAGTAACTGAGATATTTGCATTTTAAGACTTTCCGTATGAGCATTGTAAGAATATCAATGTTACTGAGACGGATTGTTACCATAGCGTGAGGAGGACCAGACCTCCCGTTTGACCACTGCAGAGTTCACCACTCTGGTTGGCTGTTGGTATATCATATCTTTAACACTTTGGCAGTGGTTGTGCCTGCAAGCATGGTTGGTTATGCTTTCCTGCCTAGAAAGTGCTTTATATCAGCCGATCTACTCGTCTAGGGCTAAACGTTGACTGCAAAAAAAAAGATAAAAAGAGTGAATGTTGCTCTTAGTTTTCTGCAATGTGAATTGGATCATTTACAGGCATGCGTTGAATTATGTCTTGTCTTGCTCTCTCTTCTTGATCATACAAGACTGTATAAGGGCAAGATTGGAATATGCCTTCTCAAAAATAATTTTGAGCTGATTTAAACAGTGTATTTTTACATGCATGCTTTTTTTTGGATGCACAAATTATGAACAAACACACAAGCACAGATTCCATTCCATGGATCTTATTAAAAAAAGAAGAAAAAAGAAACACCACATGGTCATAAATGTCGGCTGCATGGCTGGAAACGGGACCTATCGTGATCGTTGCACAGTTCCATAGTGAAATAAAATAGCCTTTAAGTGTCCCTTTGACTCTAAAGCCCCCGCACATGATCAATTTTGTATTAGTAGACTCCATCTAGAAACATAATGGTAGTTTTTGATATGCATCTCTTGCTTTAAATAAAATAATTTATGGACCATTTTGTTTTTTTATTAAGTATTAAGGTTATATGTCTACCAGTACTAAAATAACCTGTCCTTACAGCAGGATGATAGATAGGCATTATTAGCTTTTAGTTTTAGGTGACGATGATAACAATTAGTGACTGAATATGTTGAAGCTGTTGATGCAGAATCAAGGTTAATAAAACGGTAACATGAGATTCAACGTTTTGACTTTCATGTATGTTTTTTTTTTATCACCTTTTCTGTGTTTGAGCCCACTTTCTTTTTGGTCTTGATCTATTCTGTTACAGTAAATACCACTATTATTTCCATTATTCATCTTTTGTACTCTGTTCATGTCGGTTATATACTATTTTATTCTTATCTTACTGTACTGTACTTCATTGATAAATGCTTACAATTACTTGGTTTCATTCTGAACCTGGAGATGTGCCTTCTCCACTATTGTATCTATGTGTTGTTCTTTTTGAATTGAGCCTGGTTTGCAGCAACAAAAATTCATTCCTCAAAAAGAAAACTGTTGTTTCTTGTGCTTGCGTTGCGCCTGGTGCAGTATAACACCAGAATGACAAACATGGCAATAGTTATTCAGCATTGCATGCTATCTGTCTGTGGTGGTGGCATTTCTTCTAGTATTATGTCTCTTGTTTGCACCAACTCCTCCACCTTTGTGGCCCTGCCTTTGTCATCACTATGTGATATTAAACGTATGATGATGCCTTCATAGTTGCATTTATCTGGCGTTTTGTTGTGTTATGTCATATTGTATTACATGCAGATGCCTTGTCTTTTCATATAACTTTTTAAAATAAATTCCTGTTTGATATGTGTGAATGTGTATGTGTTTAAAAACATTATTTAGCCCCCCCCTCTTTGGCTGTATCGAAAGTTAAATAAATAAATACAATGCTAAATACCAAATGTTTTTGTCTGATTTCTCAACTTTATAGTTTTGGACACCGACATTCAGTGGTAGAATAAGTTTTAGGATATTTTACTGAAGTGAAAGTAACAATACTAGAAGTAAAAGTGCTGCATTCAAAATCATTCCCAAGTAAAAGTACAAAAGTATTCGCATCAAAATATACTTAAAGTAAAATAACTCATTATTCACACCTTAATGTTGCAGCTGGTAAAAAGTAGGAATAATTTGGGATTAAATAAAATAATGATATTAATAATCATAATTTGTTAGTTGATTTGTATTTTGTATTAATAATATAAATATGCAAAGTAACTACAGTAAATGTAGTGCAGTAAAAAGCACAATATGTTCTGAAATGTAGTGGATTATAAATATAAAGAATGGTAAATGTTCTGCATTCATGTAGCAGCTTTTCCAATCTTAGCGATCACTCGGTGCTTTACAACACATCAGTATTCACACACTCGTACAGATCAGAGGCTACCATGCAAGGTGCCACATGCTCATCAGTGATAAACACACACACACACACACACACACACACACACACACACACACACACAGGGAGCAGTTTGGGGTTCAGTATCTTGCCCGAGGACACTTCAACATGCAGAGGCCGGGGATCGAACCGCCGACCCTCCGACTGGACGACCACTCCACCTCCAGAAGCATCAAATTGAAATACTAGTTCCTCAGAATTGCCCTTAAGTACAGTACTTGAGTAAATGTACATAGTTCCGTTCCACCGTTGCCTACAATACATGAAAAAGCGTATGCACAATAAGCGTTCGTCATATTTGTTTTTGCCACCGTATTCTCTGTCGTCGGCCTCCATGTGACTTCCATGACACGTGTTTCCTCTCAGACTTTAATGATGTGCTACCCTGTTACATGACCTCCAGGACAACAGACTGCTCTATCAGTTGTGAACAGCCATGTGTTGCACTGATAATGACGACAGTGCACAGTGAGTGATGAAGAGAGATAGAGAGCTGAGAGGACAGCTGTTTGACAGAGGCACCGCACATGTGAAGAACTGAGAATGAGTGAAACTCCAAACGAGCTTGAGGTAGGATCTTTCCAAAGAGTTGACGTTGTTATGAAGTTGTTTTTAATATGTTCACATGGTAATGAGGCTATTTTTTTGTTGTTGGAAACTGGAGAAGAGCCGACTTTGTTGCTGCCTGGGAAATGTTATTATTCAAATGATGTGGTTTGGTGAGGCCTGCAATCTGCTCAAAATGTGTTGTGAAAAGTTTGTGCTGCTAAAATACAAACGGGTATGGTTTTTAACAGCATTTTCTGGTAACTTTCCAAGACATTTTATTTATTTTTTTTTTTAGAGTAAAACAGATATAAAATGATATAAAATACATGTGAGGTAGAAACCCACTACGAGATTATCTAAAAACCTCACATATATAATAAAGAATAACCACGCAAAATAAAATATCAAATAACATGCATATCTTTTACATGGCTAATCACAATGTAAACTATGATTAGGACCTAATGAAAAAACGGAACTATTTTTATTAAGTTGGATTTAAGTTTGTTTTTAAATTAGGCTGCTTTATAAAACGTCAAAAAAAGGTTGAACACTAACTGGTGTTTATACAGTATTTTATACATGTAAAAATGCTTAAGAATATGTTTATATACCTGTTTTCCCCAAATTTTGGAAAATCATGGATGAACTGAAGTAGGATGGTAATTTGTAAAAGATCCTGGATCAGCTGAATAAAACATTATTGGAGCAAATACATAAAAATAAATGACTCGGTTACATTCTTGTTTCACTTTCTCACTTCCAGCCTCAGCTATCAGTCCAGCCATCGTCACAGCCAGAGCCTGAGAGGAGGCTTCAGCCTCCACTTGTGTTGCAGCTGCCACGACCCACCCAAGATCCCCACGACACACATCCACAAACCCAGCTCCAGCTGTCAGAGTCTAACCCCGAGCACCAGCACCAAGCACAGCCAGTGTGGATAAACCATCGGAGGCGCCTCCTCTTTCTGGGGTTCTCCGTATGTGCTGCCATTCTGGGGATTACCTGCTATAAGCATACTAATCTCCAAAATAGGAGCAATAACCAGGAAGGAAAAGGTAGGCCTCCAGAGAAACACAACAACATAACACAATCAATTCTAAATTGTTCCATTTTGTCTGACTCTTCTCTCTCTTTCTCTCTTTGTAAATGTCCCCGCTGTGGGACTAATAAAGGATTTCTGATTCTGATTCTTTCCTGTAGTGACTCCATGTCTCTCCCAAGCCTGTCGGTGGGCCTCGGCCCGGCTGTCCATGTCTGCTGATCCCTTCACGCAGCCCTGTGATTACTTCTTGTTCACATGTGGATCTGACAGATTCTCACCAGACAGTGGGGGGAGGCAAAGAGGTCAAGGCATCCCTGGACATCCACAGAACCAGAAGGAAACGACTGTGTGGCCAAAGAGAAGAGGGCAGAGTCCAGAGAGAGAGGAGAAAATCCTGGACAGAAGAACTGTGCTGCTGCAGTTTCTCAGGGAGATTTTGGGTAGGAAACCAACATGTCCTCTGATGTGTACCACTCTGCACTGTGTTGCTTCGTCATCATTCTCTATGAGAGAGTATGTTATATACACGTATTGTATGAAGAGTTGTTTTGTTCTGTTTGTCAGAATCAAACGACAGCCTGGGTGGTGCAGCCGTGCAGAAGGCCAAAGGATTTTACCGTTCCTGCTTGGACACCAAATCCATAGAGACTGCTGGAGCGGAGCCCTTCCTCACACTCATTCAGAAAGTGAGATATTAACATGTCCTTAAAGGGATACTTCACCCCCAAAATGAGCATTTCTGTATCAGTTACTCACCCCGTGTTACTTGAATTCTTGGAAGAAAACTTTTCCTCGTATGTCTCCAAAATCAAGAGAAAAGTCTTTATGAATTGAAGTAAATGGGGTTCGCGTTTAACAACGGCGAAACTATATCACAACCCGTGCTCGTGGCAAGACATGATCTCTGTCTCTATCTCTCTGTGTACGCAGCTGGGAGGCTGGGCAGTATCAGGCCAGTGGAATCGAACTGATTTCAACTCCACCCTGAGCCTGCTTATGAGAGACTACGCCACCTTCCCGTTCTTCAACCTCTATGTGGGAAAAGACCCAAATGAAACTGCCCGCGGGACAACTAAAAGATACATACAGGCCAGTATCCATTACAATCCTTTTTCCTAACATGCTGGTGGGAGCACTTCCATTGCAAAGGCTTTGTCTTACTGCTTTAACTCAAGTCTCCTCCCCGTCGACAGATTGATCAGCCAGATCTCTTGATCCCGATTGAATGGAACAGCAAGACACTGAAGTCTCAAGTTAAGACTCAGGTGGATGATTTAGCCGGACCACTATTGATTCAAGAAATGTCTTTTAATGAATCCAACGATCTTCATCCATCCCACTAATGCATCCCTTTGTCATTCTGCTGTCTCTTTTCATCCAGACGCTACGTCCCTTCTTGGCATCATGTCAGAGGTACCTGGCACTGTTGGGGGCCCTGCCCAGCAGCAGAATGATCCACGTGGGCACGTTCATCTCTCTGTCCTCTGAGCTGGCTGTGGCTGCTGCACCGCTGCACTATCGCCTGTCCAAAGGACAGCTCTATCAGCGCACGACCATCAGAGAGCTACAGGTACAGGAGGAGCTTTACACACATACTGTGTCTGCATCAAGGTTATTATAGTTTATTTTGTTTTAGCGTTCACTTTGCAATTTCATTCACAAGAATGCAGAAAAGCAGAGGCATACAAACTAAGACTGAGGTGGATTAAGTTCATTTTTATTTCATTTTTTAATTAGTTTTTTTAAACCAGGCAATATCGTTTCAGTTTAGTTTAACTTAAAGGATATAGGTTTTTTTTTTTTTTGTTGTTTCAGTTTAGAGCAATATTTTTCACTTCTTATTTTCGTTGTAGTTTCAGTTCACGATATTAACACAGGTCTAAATCTGCTAAAATAATTAGTTTTCTTTATGTAAACAGAGCAAGGCCCCTGCCATCGATTGGCTGGCCTGTCTGCAGGCCGCTTTCCACCCGCTGCCCCTCATCGAAGAGGATCACGTCCTTCTGCATAACCCACTCTACGTCGTGCAAATGTCCCGCATCATTAGCAAATGGCTGAAGAATCACGAGCCGAGCAACAGGTAATGTGAGTGGCACAAAACATCCCACAAATATGGAGAGACTTTTCCTCTTTTGACCTTTGACTCCACTCAGGAACGCCGTTTACACTTACATGGTCCTGAATCTGCTGCACACCCTGATGCCTGCTCTGGACTCCAGGTTTTCTGAAACGGAGAAGAATTTGTCCGTGGCTCTGGGTAACACTGAAGAGGTGAGTCAACGCAGCCTTCTGTGCTTTGACACAAAGATGCCACCTGTGTGAGTTGTTTGTTGAGTCACAGCTTCATTGTGGGCCTCTTCACTAGGAAGCCCCTCGCTGGAGACGCTGTGTGTTAGAGACTGAGAGAGGATTCGACTCAGTTGTTACACACCTTCTCAGTGAAAGGACCGCGCACAGAGAGGTGAGCACGGGGACCTTTTTTTAGCATCACTTGAGTTTCAAAGGTTGATGTGTGTTTAAGATTGTTATTGTTCAACAGGCAGAGGAGATTATTCAAAATATATTTTCCTCCTTCAAGTCCAAATTACATGAACTCAAGTGGACAGATCAGAAGTTTTCCCGGTTTGTCATGAAAAAGGTATCGAGTGAAGCTGGAGTTGTTATTTGTACTTCTTGAAACTCCCCTTTTCTTGGTGGTGTTGATATCAATAAGCCTGTCTTCCTCCAGGTTCAGTCTTTAATTCCAAGACTTTGGACTACAAAAGACATTTCCAGTGAGGCTGAGATTGACCAGCTTTTTTCCAAGGTACAGTACAGACCTCTACTGGCTTTAACATCTTAGATGCATGAAAGATGTAAGGCTCTTTATTTGATGCCATTCCTGGTTAAACCTCTTTTCCCAGTGAGCGTAACCCTAGTTAAAAGGTAGAATATGTAAGTATTCCGCATTAAATTCCCATGGAATATATTTTGTTGAGTTGTGTATTTACAATACCCCCAAATATTTCCCGCAATTTTCACACCTAGAGAAATCTGTAATTATTAATCAGGGTAATGTTTCATTTCATCCCCTTTGTGCATGCGTCTCATAAATGTACTTTTTATCCAGTTTTAAGCCACATTTTTACGATAAACTTTTTAGATCTTGGTGGTTTTTAACTCTATGTTTTAACCGGATGAAGTATTTTAATCATCGGGCGCCTGGATCTTAAGTTATCAGAAAAACAAGCTGATTACAACGTTAGCAGCAGCCGAACAGCATCAGAGAGACACAGACTTTTAACGTGAAACTACTTTATTCAGTGTTTTTACTAGTTTTATTCACCGGGTCCGTTTGCTTTGGAGAGGACGGACCTCTGTGAATAATTCGGCCCTAAACTCACTTAACACAACTTGGAGTCTAAAGTAATTTGTATTGTACATTTCAATAATCAGTTTTATTTCCAGGTGACAGTCGGCACACATGGCTTCTTCTCCAACTACGTCCAGCTACTGCCCTTGTGGCAAAAGAGACGCATTCAACTCCTGACGGAGCAGGATGAGGCGGCTGACATGTGAGTGTCGTACAGTTGAGAGTTGATATGAACATTTTGAGCATGTATTTAATATTTCTCATTTCTTTTTAGTCTGTCTGTCACACCAGTTCTCCTCGGGGATGAGCTCCTCTTTCCCATGGGAATGTTTACCCCTCCTCTCTTCCATCCTAACCATCCTAGGTAAGGTGAACACTGATTTTAAAAGCACCGTGAAAGGGTTTTCATATGAGACATATACTGAACATTATAGCACGTTGTTTTATTTCTTAACAGGGCGATGAATTATGGTGTGATGGGTTTCCTTATTGCCAAAGATATCCTCCACCTGATTCTGCCTGACAGTAAGAGAAGCTCACGTTTGGGTTACATACACAGTCAATGACCTGAATAATAAACTCTTTTTCAGATGTCAAAACTGCCTTCTTTACACTCCACTTACAGATCGATCAATGCAGTAATCTTCTAAATCTCTCTGTCATGTTGTAGTTTACTCTCAGAGTGAGACGGTGTACGATGTGGGGGAGTGTGTGTGGGATCACTACCTCACTGTGACAGAAGAAGCGGGTCGAGGCGGAGCGTTTTCTCTCTCAGCGGCGCAGCAGCAGGAGGTGTGGGTGCAGTACTCTGCACTGCAGATCGCATTGCAGGTGAGCAGCCATCTTCAGGCTTTAGTGTCTGTGTGTACAACAACACAGAGCTCATACATCAGCAGTGTTTTCCTCAGGCTTATCATCAGAGTCTAAAGAACGATCCGGATGACACTTCCATCTCAGGATTATCACACACTCGTCTGTTTCTCACATCTTTTTCTCAGGTACAGTGCTTTTATTTCTAGGTTACAATTGTCACCTTCTTTTTACTCTCACTAATCGCATTTTATTATATTCCTTTTCCAGGTCAACTGTGAGTCAGGCCCGTACCGTGAATTCATGCCCTTGGAGCCTTCCTTCTTAATTACAGTGATTTGTGCCAAATCTGACCTGTGCCCCACAAGCCTGCAGTGTGCCAATAAAACCCAGCAGCCTTCATTACAAACATGCTGAGTACACTCATCTGAAGACCTGCAGGTTTTGTTTTGTTTTAGTTACTATTATGGATTGTCTGGCAAAACTATGCACTTAGTGCTGTAGATATTAAGCACACGATGGATGTTTACAAAGTGTTGTTACAAAATATTATATTTATTATAACAGACATTTATGGTGAGAGTAGTTACAGCATGTGCAGGTAAAACACTGACATTTCTTGCATCAGTAGTTGTTAAGATATGTTTGGATTTCCATAGATTGTGCAAGAAAACACAGTTTTCACGTCATGTTTCACAGATCAATTTTACTTTATACAAATGACCTGAAGCATGCTTTGTTTTATGTATTGTTGTCCTTATTGTTTTTAGTATTTCATGTGTTGTGAAATGTGCTACAGTATTGCTGTTCCTGTTTTAATGTATTTAGTGTCTTAATTACACCAGCCCAGGGACTGCAGTTGAAAATTAGCCAAGATGGCTAAACTGGCACGTTTACAGAAATTAATGTGCACTGTCCCTGTAACTTTAAACTGTATAAATAAAATATACTACAATGGCTTCTTTTTTTTTTTTTTAAAGGCAGAAAAAAGGATGTTTTAAATGTGTCTCCTAGGTGATGGAGACATCAACTCCAACAGCAACTAAAGAATTGTTATTTTTCAACAAAAAACAACAACATAAATAATACATCACAAACTTACCATTTGATAACCAGGTTAGGTGTGCCTGTCAAACTTCCCAACAAGTTTTTTTCTTTTTATTTCTTTCTGAAATATGAAATAGGCTAACAACAAAATGCGGAGGAAAGCTACAACCACAAAAGCTGCATCCAGGGGCGCAATTGGAAATGCTAATGACATTAAAGCAAGAGAAAATACTAATTTAAAGGTTATAAAACAAATAGGGAGACCGACTAAAACACCAACTGGGAGAGGCCTTGGAAAAGCAGGAGCCAGGCGTTTGGGCCGACTACTGAAACGAGCCATCCAACAAGAGTCCACAGCGACGGGGAAAGTCTCTCTGCCAAGTGAGTAACGGCTACAGCCATTTTAGCTAGCAGGTGGCTAACTTTAGCTAGCAGGTGGCTAACTTTAGCTAGCAGGTGGCTAACTTTAACTAACAGGTAGCTAACTTTAACTAACAGGTAACTAACTTTAACTAACAGGTGGCTAACTTTAACTAAAAGGTAACTAACTTTAACTAGCAGGTGGCTAACTTTAGCTAGCAGGTGGCTAACTTTAACTAGCAGGTGGCTAACTTTAGCTAACTTTAGCTAACTTTAGCTAACAGGTGGCTAACTTTAACTAACAGGTAGCTAACAGGTAACTAACTTTAACTAACAGGTCGCTAACTTTATCTAACAGGTGGCTAACTTTAACTAACAGGTAGCTAACTTTAACTAACAGGTAGCTAACAGGTAACTAACAGGTAGCTAACTTTATCTAACAGGTGGCTAACTTTAACTAACAGGTAGCTAACTTTATCTAACAGGTGGCTAACTTTAACTAACAGGTGGCTAACTTTAACTAACAGGTAGCTAACTGTAGCTAGCAGGTGGCTAACTTTAGCTAGTTAGCTACTATAGCTAGTTAGCTACTATAGCTAGTTAGATAACTTACGCTAGTTAGCTAGTCAAAACAATATGTTATTTTGTATTTTAAAGTTAAACTTAAAAGCAATCCAAATTGAGTTTTATGGAAACTAGCCTTTTTGTTAATATTTTAACTTGCTTCAGCCAACATTTAACAAGCTTGGAGGAAAAACAAAACAGTTTCTGTGGGTCACTCCATAGGTAGATGGGCTGCTATTGGAATCAGACTAATATATTTATAAATGTTTTAATCATTATACATTTTTAAGAAAAATAGTTAAATATATAGTATAATATATAAAATTTTATTTCCTTATGTATTTTTTTTTTTTTTTTTAATAAAATTGTACAATGTAACTTGGGTGACACTTGGCAACACATTCATGACACAAACAATACAGAGACATGAACTCAGTGTCCTCAATGATAGCCCAAACTTATATGCAGGCTTTAATAAAATGTATTATAATAAAATGTATATTAGATTATAATTAAGTTTATATCAACAAAGTTATGCTTTGAATTGGGTCCTTGGAACAAGATACACATTCTGTATTCTTACATCATCCATTTAATTTAGTTAATTTGTTTGACGTCATTCAACCTTCTCTTGTCTTTATTGAGTTTTCAGAGACTCCTGTTCGCCTTTTCAAGCATCAGATTCAAACTGAGGCTGAGAATGCACCCAAAACCAACACCGCAAAGCCGGCCTCGCCTCATGCCCCCCAGCTCGTCCTCAGTGTGGTTTCCCAGTGCAAACACCGAGGTGGCATCTCCATGGCGGAGCTCAGGCAGGTGCTGGCTGCTGGAGGCTACAATGTCACCAAGAACAACAAGCAGGTGACTCAAAGTCTGGTTAACGATGAGACACCTGTTCGAACTACAAGGAATGCAACATTCAGACTCAACAATGAGGTAAAAGAACCTTTTACTATAGAATGTGGTAACTTGTTTACCTGTAAAGTTGGGTTTAGTTAACAGGACATACAACACTGAATGACAAATAGTAGGGAAGAAAATTACTGCTTGCAACCCATTGAGAGCAGCAGCAGCTTTTTTACCTGTGTGATGCAGTGTTGACTTGATGCACAAGTTAGAGAAAGTACGTTTGTCTTGTCAACAATAATCCAACATTTCCATTCATTTGAAATCATTTATTTTCTACAAAAAAAAAAAAGAAAAAACAGAAACTGGCCGACACAAAGCAAGTGAGGACAAGCATTGTGAAATCCCCAAAACCAAAAGGAATTCTGAAGCAGCGCAAAACAGCCAGCAAATACTCCAACGGAGCAGAAAAGTCACAGAGACGAGGCAGAAAGACTCCCAAACCAAAAGGAAAGACTCGTAAACCAGCAGCCAAATCACACAAACCAAGACAGAAGACGCACAAAGCAAGAAAAACGGCAAAGCCATCAGGGAAGAATCGCAGATCAAAAACGAACCAAGCGGTTCAAAAGGCACCAAGAAAGGCTCAAAGGGCTGCGAGACCTCGACCAAAGAAAAACCGGCATCCGTATAAATCTCCCGCTAAAAGACAGCCACCAAGACGGAGGACAAGAACAAAAACACAGCAACGTCGGGTTGCCAGGAAAAGAGCTCACTACTATTAGCATTTTTGAGTAATTTATAGTGAGCAGTAATAAAAGCAAAGCTTTCTGGCAACCTGAAAATTTATGTTTTTATTTGATGAATCAGCTTTTTCATTTAACACTTAGCCCTGCAACAATTAGTCAAGTAATTGATTACTCGACTAATCGTTTAGTCAATTGACAGAAAAATAATCACCAACTATTTTGAAAATCGATTAATCGTTGTTTTATTTCCATGCAAAAATGGCAGAAAATGCAGTATGACTATTTTCTGACATTCCTAAACTGAATAATGAACAAATGAATTGATAATGAAAATAATGAGTTGCAGCCCTAGCTCCATGTTCTCAGAGTAATCCATATACTTTATCATAATCATATTTTGTCTCCACTGTGTATTTCACTCTTCTCAGTTTTTATGGAAGAAAACCACTCATCACTCAGTAAAATATTTTAATGTAACTGTATTGATTCATTATCCAAAACTCAGTAATTGGTGCAATTGATAATGGTATAAAAAAACATCATGCTTCAACATGAAAAGGCAACAGCGAGTACAGAAACCTACGTATGTATATTCCACATGGTGGCCAAACACCATCAAACAAGTATACACATGCAGTGTATAACAGGATACATGTCTGTGGTCCATCACTGGTGAAATGGATATCATATCCATTCCTAGTCCATCAGTAAAAAAGTCCATGTAATCTGCTGACTGTGCCAGGTGAACACCAGTAGTTGATTGACTGTTTGTCACAGGACGCCCCACACTTCCTCGAAGGCAGAGCACATCTTGGCACAGGTCAGTGCCGCCGAGAGCGGGTAGTTACTGATGGACACCGTTTTCTCTGTGTAGTCCACATTCACCTAAAAAAAAAAAAAAAAAGACAAAGAGATCAGTAACAATAATATTTGATGCTTGAAAAAGGTACTTCGGATTATTTTTTTATTTATAGTGGGGTTGTATGAGGTGCTTATCCATAGATGGCGGTCAGCACGTCCCCACGGAAGCTAAGCAATGTAGACGGGGGGGCAGCAGTAAGACGTATTTTAGCCTCCTAATAAGTCATTTAAACTTGCAGAACACGCAGGTTGTTGGTGTTATTGTGTGACTTTGGTTACACAAACAAACTAATAAATTACAGTACAGTTAAATTACAGTTTTTGTCAGTGGAGGCTGGTGGCTTTAAAGAGCACGGATGACGGCTTCAGTTCCATGTGCTTGTACTGTCTGTTTCCCCAAACTGGGGGCGTGCCGACCGCCCTCTACCGTAGGTAAAAAACACCGACTACGGTTAAGTATCTCATCTCAAAGCTATCCCTTTAAAGCAGTGCGTCAGCCACCATGTGGAGCCGTTACTCACCGCTCCATGTGCAAATGCTCCAATCACCACTGCAGCTGGTCCGTCTGGCACCAAAGACCGAGGACAGACGGCCTCTTCAGTAGCAGAGAAGGAGGTGGACATGCGGGGGCAGCCGGGAGGCAGGTGGTCAGACACTGGGTTTTTAATCATCCTCAGAAGCCTCTGAGGACCGTCGGCAGCCCTGACACTCAGCTTGTGCAGCAGCTGAACTAAGATGGAAGAAGAGAAGAAAGAATGATTAAGAGATCAGCTGAGGAGGAGGAGGAGGAGGAGAAGTTTAAGAGATGAAACCATGAAATAAGTGGGTGAGACTCACTGCTTTGTACTTTTCCTACACAACAGATAAACTCAATATATGTGGGGTTTATACACAGAATTCAACGTTAATAGCTTACCCATCAGGCCACAGAAGCGAGTGAAGGTTCTTGGGATGCGGGTCTGTGGGTTGATCTCGATCAAGGCGTTTTTCTCTGTGTGGATGTAAACCTGCAACAGGCCGGCCCTGTTCAGTGGGCTGTCCATCAACATGAGCAGACACTGGTGCAAGGAAATAAGATTATTTAAGTTAAAAAGGGTAACAACATGTCAACCTTGTGTCAGAGTCCTGCAGACATTAAAGTATAATAAGCAGATGCACCAATGTGATTTTTGAAGCCAATTTTCAGACATGCTCGATAGTTACATTACATTTCATTTAGCAGACTTACAATAAGTGCAAACAATCACGAGGATACGACTCTAAACAGTGAGAATCTTGCAAGTACATAAGCTTCAAATAGGTGAAATCATACAAGTGTAGAATAGCTTCAAATAAGCCAAACCAAAGTAAGAGCAACAAAGACAACCAATAGAATAAGAATTCAACCAATAGCTTCAAGTAAGCCGATAAAGTGCAAAAGTAATATATATTTTTTTAGTTTATGTTAGTTTGACTTTTAATCCAGTGAAAAAATAAAACCAAAAAGACTCGAGTTATACAATTTGACAAAGTAGTATTATTTTTTTCTAGTAGCTTTGGACAAAGCATTAACTAATAATTAACTATTTAACTAATTATAACTGAGTATCGACTCTGATTTAATACATTCATTATGCTCGACAGGTTTCATAAAGACAGCAGGGCTGACCTCTGAATCTCTGCTGCTGTCAGTGATACAAACAAGGATGAATGGAGACGAAGTGGAACTTTACTTTGACAGCAGGTCAGAGAGAAGTGAAGAATACAGATGTACACAGCATCACCAGAGCTCACCTGGTGTGTGATGTCTGGTCTTATATGTCCCGGATTTCTTCCATTTTTGACGATGATATTTTTGTGCTGGTCACAGTTTAACAGCTCAAAGGTTTTTCCGACCTGCGAAATACAAACCATGTACTTAATATAGGAGTCAGCCTCAGTTTAAAAACAGCTTTATGGTTTTACTGATGTCACTCCCACTTGTAGCAGGTAGGGTCTGCGTCACAACACACACACACACACACACACACACACACACACACACACACACACACACACACACACACACACACACACACACACACACACACACACACACACACACACACACTTCACCTTCACTGTTTCTAACGACGCTCCCTCCAGAATAACAACCAGCCTCCTCTCCGCCATGCGGTCGTGCAGGCTGCGGAGGTGTTTGGCTGGTTTTGGCTCATATTCGTCCAAATGTTCAAGACCACGCTTCTTGTCAACGGGAGTCGCCATGATGCCTTCTTCAGCTGGAGCGGCGCGGGATGATTGCGTCACGGTAGAAGTGCGCGTTCACGAGCGGTGGCCATGCAACACAATATATAGGATTGATATGCAAAACTCGTGTTTTATGGTAGTGATAATTATTGTTATTATTTTTTTAAATAACTCGATGAACAAAAATATTAGCTTTTTAATCCAGTTGTTTATCATTTTAGGAAAATTCCGTTTGTAACATGAAATGTACCAATAATAAAATTTAAAAAACCTGAAGCTTTTTTCTAATGGATAATAAACTCTATTACTATTATTTAGTCAAGTTGAAAAATAGAAAAGCAACAAAACCCAAACAATATATTAAACATAACATTATCACCTAATGTTACTTAATTGTGAAGCTGCTTTAAAAAGCTTATCGCACAATCCATTTACCAAATGTGTTTATTTTTTACTTTATAACTGTTATTCCCCGGCACATTAATCGTTTGCTCTTTGGCTTATATTGTTTGTATTTGACTTATCAATAATGTTGAAAAAAATTATTTTATGTGAATGTTTTATCCACCAAATAAATGTATAAGACACAACCCTTATTGGTCCTTATCTAGCACTGTAGTATATAGTATTTAGTAGTAGTATATGAAAAAGACAGCAAAAAAAACAATTCTATCCAGCAATATTAACACCTTTAGAGTTATTTTAAGAGACCATTGAGCTATTTTATTTATTTATTTGTCTTTTATTAGGTTTTATTTTGTGATGAAG
Organism: Bovichtus diacanthus; assembly: GCA_943590825.1. Lineage (NCBI taxonomy): Eukaryota > Metazoa > Chordata > Actinopteri > Perciformes > Bovichtidae > Bovichtus > Bovichtus diacanthus. Next base: position 2,247,638 of record CALSBV010010223.1, on the reverse strand, counting down.
TATCACTCGCGATGTATTGTTGTATATTTTCTACAAAAAAAATAACCATTAAGTGATAACTTTGCGCCTTTTAATGTAACTAGATTGTATGTAATGTAATAATATTTTTTTTAAAAAGTTTTACTTTTTTATTATTTTATATGAACACACTCAACGGTCTTTACGCGCGCGCGCGCTGCGATCACCATCGTACGTCACTTATGTGCGCCGGATGTTCCTCTACAACGTGTTGAAGGGAAATTCACGTGTGTGTTTTTTATCTTACACCGTACGATCAGAAGTTGGATCCAAAGCAACATATTCAGCGGTGAGTTTGTGGGAATGTGCTGCTGAGCACATGAGATAAACACTCATCCAGTCGCCGTTAATAACCGAGGGATTCATTTTAACGAACAAACACGCGGAGTTTGGTCCACTAACGTTAATGTGCTGTGTGTAACTGGTCGATGCTGCTCATTCTGCCATTAAGATGTCACTGTGGAAGTGCAAACGGCTTGTAATTCAACATTTAAGGTGGCTATGTCTCCAGCAGTGTCATTTTAATCCATATGAAATACCATAACTAGTAAGGAAAATGAATCTATGGTGAACTGGGTTTTGTGCAATGGAGAAATGTACTCAGATCTTGCACTTAAGTAAACGTGGTAATAACACAGTGTAGAAATGCTCTGTTACATGTTCTGCATTTAACATAACAAGTATGAGCATCAAAATATACTCAAAGTGCAAAGAGTAAAAGTAGGTCTACCCGTTATGCAGAACATCTGAGTGTTATATATTCTGTGTGTGGTATTAAAATATTATTGATGATGTATTTATATAAACAGCATTAGAGGTTGTCAATGTAGAGCTAATTTATAACTACTTACTTAATTTATACATGTTTTAAACTGATGTTTACATGTGAAATCTTGACCTGAAAACTCATAGTTTTGTATCTGAAGTAAAATCCCTTAAACACATCATTATTTTACTAAATAAAGTTCAGTACAGTTACTGTTTGTAAGTATGTGTAAATGTAGCAGTTGTGTGCTTCTCAACAAATAAGTCCCTATACGGCATCACGTGGTCTAAGCACACTGTACATATACACAGACATTGTTTTTATGCACTTCAGGCTTTGAAAAGATGAAACATTATTTCTTCTCTGCTTTTCAGATCGTCTGTGTAGCTCGGAGTCATGGGTCGGAAGTTGGATCCCACCAACAAGGTGAAGAGAGGGCCGGGGAAAAAATCCAGGAAGCAGCAAGGAGCAGAAACTGAGTTGGCCAAGTTTATACCTGATGGTGATTATCAGCTATATACACAAATATACACCCGTAAAGTAAAAAAACAACCACTTTATCTGGCTGACTGCTTTGTTCTGGCTTGTTTGTCAAAGCGTTTCTTGTCTGTTTGCAGAGGAAACGACACCAAAGCGTCTGTCAAGTAGAGGCAGGAAAAGGTATGAGGTTGAGTTATTACACAACATGGAATAACATTACTCTGTTTACGAGTTGCTCATTTATACTCTCCTTTTACAGAGCTGCAAAAAGAGTCCAGAGTACGAAAAAGCCTAAAGAAGCTGAGGAACAGCCCAAGGAAGGTAAACACATCAGCGTCTGATGACGTGGCGTTTTGTCAAAGACGGAAAAAATAAAATGTTAAATGTTTTCGTGTGTGTGTGTGTGTGTGTGTGTGTGTGTGTGTGTGTGTGTGTGTGTGTGTGTGTGTGTGTGTGTGTGTGTGTGTGTGTGTGTGACTTCAAATGATTTGCCTTATTTTTATTCACAGAATATATGCACGGTATTTACTGCCTGTTTATTCTTTCTCTGAAGGATTCACTGATGAGAACAGTAAATGGTTGAAACCAGCCAAGAGAAAGCGCAACAGTGATGAAGCTGAAAGTGAGGATGACAGCGACGAACACTGGGAGCAAGAGGAAGACGAGGAAGAGGCGCCACAGCTGCTGACGAAGAAGGGAGGAAAAGACCAGGGAAAGAAGGGTGCCAAATTAGAAATTGAAGAAGAAGAGGATGATGATGATGATGATGAAATGGTTGATGACTACGGTGCACTCGAGGAGGGCAGTGGTGACGAAGAAAGTGATGAAGAGGAAGTATGTGAAATGGTTTTCTGCATATTTAAGTCTGGAAATTTGACTGAAATTCTGATTCAAATGTCAAATTTGCTGCTACAATCATCGCTTTTACTTCAGTGCTTGTGTTTTATAACAAGCTGTTGGTTGGTCACTGTGGGACATGTATAGAGGGAATGATTTAGTGACCACTTTCCTTGTTCTTTGTTCCACATTTAGCTTCTTCCCATTGAGCGTGCAGCCAAGAAAGCGAAAAAGATGAAGGAAACCATGGGTCTAGAGAGTGATGATGATGAGGACGATGATGAGGACGATGATGAAAAGGAAAAGGAAAAGAAGTCAGATTCTGACATGGATGAGGAAGACACAGTACAAGCCAACATAGATGACATGGATGCATTTAGACTTCCTGGGGCAGAGGAGCGAGAGAAGGAAGGTGAGTGACTCCCAGTTCTGTCCAATAAGATTCTTCTCATTTTGTTGTTTTGCAGACGTCTCAAGCATGTTCTGATCTGTATGTTTAGGCATCCTCCCTCTGGACCTGAAGACAATCCATCAAAGAATAAAGGACAACATCGATGTCCTCTGTAATTTCTCTACAAAAAGGGAGGAGGGGAAAGAGAGAGCAGAGTACGTCTCTCTCCTGAAGAAGGACCTCTGTACTTATTACAGCTACAACTACTTCCTCATTGAGAAGTTAATGGACCTCTTCCCTCTTTCAGAGGTGGGTGATTGTTCCCCCTGTAGATCCAATGTCTTCTCGTCATTATTGGACTGATTGATGTAAACTATTATAATGAAGGGTTTGGACATGTTGTAGGATCTGCTTGAGGTTGTGTGTTTTTAGTTGAATAATTTTTTTGACTGCACAGATTTGAATGATTTAGTTTTTTGTTTTTTTTCCTTTCTTGCAAACAGCTGGTTGATTTCCTTGAGGCCAATGAAATTCATAGACCTGTCACTATTCGGACCAACACACTGAAAACGAGGAGGAGGGATCTTGCGCAGGTAACTGCTCGGGCGGGAGAGACGGATGAAACGACCAGTTACAATATTTGAAATGTCATAATTCATAATGTGCTTCGTAGTATTTTGTGCAAGTCATCTCACTAAAAGGCGCAGATAAAGAAGTAATATAATTGATTTGTTTACAGGATTTAACGACACAATATGTCAAGGAAATAACATTAAGTATATACGAGTTCAATAAATACTGTAAGCAAAACAAAAACTGCATCTTTTCAGGAAGAAAGTGGTGGAAATAAATATATTCAGATTAAAAGAGACACATGTTCATGGTTTGGCTTTTTGAGTGTCATTAAATGCAGAAACCACCACCACAAGGAGAGCTGCCTCATCCATTGACTTATGTCTAATGTCAAATGCTGCTTTCAAGTGCTCATGTTGAACTCTGTGGTCTGTTCTCCTTGTTCAGGCCTTGATCAACAGAGGAGTGAACCTGGATCCACTGGGGAAATGGTCTAAAGTGGGTTTGGTCATCTATGACTCCTCCGTACCCGTCGGTGAGTTTCAGCACGTTCACGTCAACGATCTGACGTCAAACATCAAGGATCTTTTTATTGGAGAATATCTGAAGCCGGCTGTACACACGCACACACACAATCTTTTACTGAAACTCTTTCCATATTTCTCAAACAGGTGCAACCCCAGAGTATCTGTCTGGTCAGTACATGCTGCAGGGAGCCTCCAGTTTCCTGCCCGTCATGGCGCTCTCTCCACAGGAGGGAGAGTTAGTGTTGGACATGAGCTCAGCTCCAGGAGGAAAGACCACCTATATTGGTACGTTGTGCTGCAGTTTTATTTAGTTTTACTACTTTTATGAAGTGTTTCAAACTGTATAATGTTGTTTTGTCGATAAGATGTCAGAAAATTATAAAAAATTACATATTTAAATTCCTTTCCAGCAGTCCAGAAGCCACAAATATTCACTTTACTGTCATATACGACAAAGAAAAGCTCACAATTATTGCATTTGAGAAGCTGGAGCCAATGAATGTTCGACATTATTGCTTGAAACGATTAATTGAATATCACAATAGTTTAGTTTCGGCTGTAATGTAATGAAGATTAACGCAAATGCAGACTTTTCTCACATGCAATTTAAATGTGAATTGCAGCTCAGCTGATGAGAAACACAGGGATGATTGTGGCTAATGACGCCAATGCTGACAGATTGAAGAGCGTGGTGGGCAACATCCACCGCCTGGGCGTCACCAACACTGTCGTCTGCAACTACGATGGAAGGCAGTTCCCAAAGGTAACGTTCATGTCTCGGGGAACACACTCCCTCTGCTCTGGAGTTTTAAAGAGCGTACTGACTTGTTGAAAACGCTGCATTACAGGTGATGGGCGGGTTTGACAGAGTGCTGCTCGACGCTCCGTGCTCGGGCACCGGCGTCATCGCTAAGGACCCGGCCGTGAAGACCAGTAAGGTAAAACACCGTTTACATAGACGCATCCATACAGATGCACACTTTTGGTTTTAAATGGTGTTTAATACAGTTTCCCTTCCGCCCTCTGACAGGACGAGGCCGACATCCAGCGCTCTGCTCACCTGCAGAAAGAACTGATTCTATCTGCCATCGACTCCGTCAACGCCGAGTCCTCTTCAGGGGGATATCTGATCTACTGCACGTGCTCAATAATGGTATGTTTACTGCGTGTCAGGGTGCAACGCTGTGAGGTTTTCACTGTGCGATAAGTGTCTGGAAATATCTCGCTGTACGGTGTTACACAATTAGTATTGTTATTAGTGGAATTATTATTATTTTTATTATTATTATTTACAATGACCGTGTTACACAATTAGTATTGTTATTAGTGGAATTATTATTATTATTATTATTACTATTATTATTATTTACAATGACCGTGTTACACAATTAGTATTGTTATTAGTGGAATTATTATTATTATTATTATTATCGTTATTATTATTACTATTATTATTTACAATGACCGTGTTACACAATTAGTATTGTTATTAGTGGAATTATTATTATTATTATTATCATTATTATTATTATTACTATTATTATTATTTACAATGACCGTGAATGAAGTATAAATTAAGTGTTTTGTTTTTGGTTAAACAATTTTTTGGATTTGAAATAATGTTTTAATAGATGCATGTGTAAAAAGTCTCCTTTTTTTTAGAAAATAGATTTTCAACAAGTTTCAACAAAAATAAATTGGGTGTAAAAAATGACCATTTTTTTTAACAAATAAATACAATTTCTACTTTTTTGGGAGAGAGAAAAATAGTGCTGTCTTTGTAACTATAACATGATATAATAACTAATGTTAGTTTACATGTTAGCAGCACTGGCTTGTTAAATAACATCAGCTTTGAGCTTTTAAGATAATGTCTCTATATTATAATGTCTTATTAACAATTACTTTAGGTGTGCGTATAATAACCTTATACACTCACTTATGTCAGTGTGCGTGTTTCTTTTAATTACATCGGGTGAAATTCTCCGTCCGGTTGCATTATGTTTATCCGACAGCGTAGATCTGTACGTGGTATGATAACCTTCAACTTCCTCTGACGCTGGTGTACCACTGCAACCTCTAATGAATGTGCAGCTCATTCATTCTTAGGTTTAAATGTTATTTGTGAGGATTCAGCAGAACGGTTTGGGTACTGATCTAAACGTATTCCCACAGGTGGAGGAGAATGAGTGGGTGGTGGACTACGCTTTAAAGAAAAGGAACGTCAAATTAGTTCCCACTGGACTTGACTTTGGAAAGGAAGGCTTCACCAGGTAACTGAGACGACCGCTGTGTTTCACTGGAAGCCAAGTGCTGTGATCTTCAACCCCGACATTTATATCTCCATCCTTTCAGGTTCAAAGAACGTCGATTCCATCCTACTCTGCGACTGTCTCGACGATTTTACCCTCATTCCCACAATATGGATGGGTTTTTTGTGGCCAAGCTGAAGAAGTTTTCTAACGTGATTCCAACCGCGGCAGGAGGAAAAGGTAAGACTGTCTCTTATGAGCGCATGGCAACTTTAACCACGTTAGTTACCTTGTTTTAACACACACTCATCCTCTGCGTCTGCTATTTATGTAGAAGAAGAAAATGCAGATGCTCCTGAGGCGACAGCGGTTACAGACTCTCCTGAAGAGAAACCGTCCAAAAGTGACAAGAAAAAGAAGATTGTGGCCGGCAAGGCAGGCGGCTTAAAGGGGAAACCTCAAGCCAATGGAACGGCAGCCAAGAAAACGGGAAACGTCAAACCAACAGGCAGAAAGGACTCACCTGCTGGACCCAAAAAGGCAAAGATCGCTAAGCTGGACGGAGAGACTGTGAAAGGGTCCAAGGCCAAGAAGCCTGCAGGGAAGACAGCGGATGAATCTAAAGCGCCAAAGGCTGACAAAAAGCAGGACACACGGAGAAAATCACCCATGAAGGAAAAGAAGCGAATGGGGAAAAATAAATTCAGAAAGTTGAAGAGCATGTTGGGCAAAGACGGAGAGTGACGGCGTGTGTACAGCGTACGTTGTGCTAGGTTATGTGAGCGCTTCCTTATGGACCCAGATCCCTTCAGATAAAGTGTGTGTGCTCTGTTGTTATTACATTGCAGCGATACTGTATGTGTCAGACGGATATTATTTCTAATGCCTGTGTACAAATGAATTTGACCGGTTAGCGATCCTCCCTTTTTTATTTGTATTCCAGAATATTCATTATGTTTGTCTACTGATTTAATTGCAGGGTGGGACAACTTCCATAACATCTGCGAAACATAATAAATCTTTTAAGATATCTTTCTCATCATTTGTTTGATTCGTCATTCATCAGTGGGAAGTTTTACTCGTCTATGAAAAACACTTTTGGCACTTGAATATCTCTTATTACATATGTAGTCGAACTTGTCAATTTAGTTGTGATTTGTCACAATTCCAGTTTCAACTGACTGTCTACAACAGTAGTAATACATTTTTAAGCATCTTAATCGGTCCATTGATTGGAATTATGAGTCAAAACAACATTCAAGCTATCTTGAATCTGAAAAATTAAAGAATTAATAATTTCAGATATTAAAAAAGTACTTTTTGCTCACTTTAATTTGACAATCCATACAATTCAATGGTTCATTGTTGGCAGTCAGAAGGTCATTCATTTTGAATTTAAGTTAAATACTAAATAAATAAACTAAACATAAATAAACTGCAGGAATCTTGAATTCTGTCAATGTTAGATCTATTAAAAAGGCATAGTATTGATTACATTTATAAGTTTCTATTCTATAAGATATATATTATAATATATTATATATATATTATATATTATATTATATATATATATATATATATATATATATATAAAATATATATGTAGCAGTTTGGATGTGAATTTGTGCTGGAAAGTCTTTCACACTAGTGTTGTCAGTTTGGAAACAACCAATCAGATTGCTCCATTTCAGACCGGAAGCTGTGTTGTTTACATTTTCTAAGATGGCGGCGGGGATGTATTTGGAGCATTATTTGGACAGTAAGCTGTTTATTATGCGTTAAAAATTATGAAAAAATATTTCAACCTAGTTAGCTCGTTTTATATCTTGGATTTGCTTGAGTCGTGTAGCTCGTGGACAAGCCGCGCGTGGAACAGTCAGATTTAACCGTTTCCTAACGGTCGGCGGGTTTGGGCTCAGTCTACTTGCTGGGATAACGCATCTCACCGTAGCGAAGAAAGGATGCTGTTTGAAATTGCACAGCACATATAATGTATTATCCGGGGCTGGCCTGGTTTAAATTAATTAAAAAGGCAAAGTCAGTTGTAGTTGTGTCTCGTGCTGTGTATTGCAGTACTTGTGGATGCTAGTTCGAGCGCTAATATCGGTAATAGCAGCCTAAAGCATCACATGATTAAGCTAGCTCTGCTGTCTGCGTTCACGTTACTGTTTCATGTTGTGCTCACTGAAGGCGGGATTAAACTGCTTTGTTGTCTCCCCCTTCACATCATCAGGTATAGAAAACTTGCCCTTCGAGTTGCAGAGAAACTTCAATTTGATGAGGGATCTAGATCAACGCACAGAGGGTGAGAACAATGAACTGTCATTACTGTAGGTTTGAACCCTGCCTCGGTGTGTACACACATGTTGTGTGTGCTGAGAAAGATCTGTTAACGCACATGTTCCTGTCTCATCTTTAAACAACATCATCTATGCAGTGGTTCCCAACCTGGGGCTCGGGGTCCCCAAAGGGATCCCACAGGGAAGTCTGAGGGGGTCACAAAAGGATTTAAAGGAGTAAAAAAAAAAAAACGAGGGAAACAAATATTTCTCTTTCTCATGATTGTGTTTTCTTGTAAAACACTGGATATGTTTGACTTCTTCAGGCCAATGAAAATCCTTAAAATTATACAATATAAGATCATTATTTGATCGTAATGTCCACAGTTGTGTCGTAACCTGTGAGGAGAAGAACGTTACTTTATTTTTAGCCAAAAAGTTTGGGAACCACTGACTCACAGTATAACACTAGTAAACACTCCATCACAGTTTGTAAACATTTAAAAAGAACAGCAGGCCTTGTGGTTATGTGTATATATGTATCGTTACATTCCAGCTGTGCCCTAATATATATTACTTACATATGTATTCCTGTGTTTATTTATTACTTGTATATAGGAGCCACTACAGCTCAGCAAATGTGCAACATCCATCTACTGTTTTTATAGGTCACAGCAAATGCATTTTTTAAATAATATATATTTTTCTTCTTCTTTTCTTTTTTTTTTTTCTTTTTTTTTTTTTTTTTACTGTTTGACATGTGTAAATGTCAGAATTGCTACTTCATTTTGTTGTACTTTCTGCAATGACAATAAATGTATTCTATTCCATTCAAATAATTTACTTTTGTCAATTTACTATTGTCAATTTAAATGTTTAAATTTACAAAATGGTCATTATTCTAGCTATTTCCTGTATTGCTCAACATGAGCTGTTTATGCATGCTAAACAAGAAAACAAACGCCTAATATTTAAGTATATTGCAACTATTTTCTGTATATTTGAGAAGTATATTTTATTTTATTTCAAGTATTAGTTGGTGGAAATATAGACTCAACAGTAACAATGTGGTTTTAGAAGTTTTACTTAACTTATTTGTACATGTCTCTCTTTCAGATCTAAAGGGACAGATAGACTCTCTGGCTAAAGAGTACACAGCCAACGCCCGGACTCTGTCCTCTGAACAAAAGCTGTCCATACTGAGGCAGATTCAGCAGTCTTACAGTAAATGCAAGGAGTTTGGAGATGATAAGGTGCAACTGGCCATGCAGACCTATGAGATGGTTAGTGTCTTTAGAAATAAACAATGTTTTACATGCATCTGTAGATAATATGAATGGGAAAACAATTGATAGACCCACTTTTTTTCTGCAGGTCGACAAACACATCAGACGTCTTGACACAGATCTGGCTCGGTTTGAGGCTGACCTGAAGGAAAAGCAGATCGAGAGCACGGACTATGATTCCACCTCCAGTAAGGGGAAGAAAGGTGTGTGTCTATTTTATTTGCTTAAAATCTTTTTAGTTTTTTTTAACACTGTGGACTGTCAGTGCTGCCAAAACCAAGCTTTGTGGAATAATACAGTGGTTGTGTAATTCCAGTTGAAACCAGACAGAAGGAGAAGAAGACGGCTAAAACAAGGTCTAAAGTGAAGAGTTCAGATGAAGATGGCAGTCCCAAGAGTGCACAGAAGAAAGTCAAACTCCTTCAACCGTACGTTGTGCATCTACTGTCCAGCTTGTGAAGGCCATGTGTTAACATGCAACTTCATGTTTGAAGTTAATGATTTTAGCTCTGATCACACTGCCATTCTCACTTTCAATATGTGTTCCTCATCATCAGAGGAGAATTCAACAGCCCTGCCACCAACTTTGGTAATGTGCACCCATCTGATGTGCTGGACATGCCCGTGGACCCCAACGAACCCACCTACTGTCTGTGTCATCAGGTCTCTTACGGCGAGATGATCGGCTGTGACAACACTGATGTGAGTTTTGTTTTATGGCCCCTTTCAGTCTCAGGCAGAGGTCACATGAAGTGACTTTGGGGATTGTCCCATTGGTGTGGGACTTGATATTGTGAAGAATTTGGTTTGAGTGTTTCAAAGTAGGTGAGATAAGCACTGCAGAAAGGCCACTGATGCCATCTTTACCTTATGTTTGTGGATAAATAATGCTTTGCATCAGTTGCATTTCCAGAAGAAGTGAAGGAGGACGAAGTGGAAAATGTTTTTATCTGTCACCTGCTGGTGACATTGTGAACTGAAACTTCACAAACTTCAGTTGCTCTCCCTGAGGTTTCTTCCATATCTTTTAGGGAGTTTTTCCTTGTGCGATGTGAGGGTCTAAGGACAGAAGGTGTCGTACCTTGTACAGGCTGTAAAGCCCACTGAGACAAATGTATAATTTGTGATATTGGGCTATATAAATAAACTTGATTTGAAACTGTCGAACTAAGGAAACGGAGCAGGGATAGATGAAATAAAAAAAGGGAATAAATGAAGACAGACAAGAGGAGACATCGACCAGAGCTCACAACATAGTGCTCATTGCAAAATTACAGAAGCCACTAGACCAAAATACCTACAAGGAAAGTGTGTAATAAAATACAAACAACAGTTTTGTGATAAAGAAACTTAGAAGAGGCAGCTGTGATAACACTTCTGCATTTGAACTTGTACAAACTAGAGTATGTTTTTGGTTTTCTATATAATTTCATATCTTGTGGATTCTGTGTTTCGTACTGCCAGTAAGTTCCATTTCCTGTCGTCTATAATCATATTCTGTTGAATATGATATTGTAAACATTGCCTTTTGTGACATTTAGCATCACAAAATAGATAAAATACAATGCATCTGAGAATACCAAAAAAAAAAGACTAAACATGTATTCATTACTTTCATAAGACCGTCAATGTGAATGACCTGTCCAAACAAATACCATTAAATAACATTAAATACCAGTTAAGTGTCACAAAAGTACAGGCCTGAAATTGAGAACATTAAATAAGAAAAATGCTTTATAATGTTATGTATTTCTAAGAGGAGGCTAAGAGTCCTGCAGTCTCAGTCTTCTTCCTCTTTAGATAAGGTCACAGATGACAGAGCGATTGATTATTAGCAGATCGACACTGAACGTGATGCCGCTCCTTTCAAGATTGATTTGTTTTCGATCATGTGGTTTTGAATCGTTTTGTCTCGACTAAGTGCCCCATTTGCATGAATACTTAATGGAACGTTTTCTCTTTTGTCTTCACTCCAGTGCTCCATTGAGTGGTTCCATTTTGCATGTGTGGGCCTGACAACCAAACCCAGAGGCAAATGGTGAGAAACTCGGCTGTAATGTCCCACTTTCAATATGAACAATAAAAGTGCGAATTGCTACTTGTTCATTCAAGTCAACTAAATGTGTTTTAACGTCTCTATGCAGGTATTGTCCACGATGCTCTCAAGACAGAAAGCGAAAATAAAAACAACTGGAACAAAACGTGAACACAGATCAGATGGAAAATGAGAAGAATATTTCTTCATTAGTTACTAAAATAGAATTTTTGTTTCTCATATTCCTTAACGTTTGGTGCTTTTTCTTTTTGTTTACGTAATTTGCCTTGGTCTGATGCAGTGTGTGTGTGAAGGAGCCAAGTGGTTACATGTGTATTTAAATATTGATTTTTTTAAAAAACGGTTAACAATTTTTTTTTTTTTTTTTTTTTTTTTTACCTTTGGTGCTCTTATTGTGATTTATTTTTCTTTTTTTTTTACATTTTGATTTATGAGTGAATAATAAACACTACAACTGCCCCTAATGGTTTAACATTTCCAAGTTGTCACAATACTTTATACTATATTCACATGTACGACTACAAAATCAAAGTATTTTCTCTGAAGACCGTTAGGCCATGGATACTTTTATTGCTTTGTTGTATAGTTAGTTTCTTGTGCTTAGCATTGGAACGCTAGTTTTATGTTTGAAGTATAACATGAGGGCAAAAGAACATGAAGACAGATGCTGCATCCTGACAGTATTAGTCATCTGGGGGTAGTGAGTTCAACCATTTCATTTTAACATTTGATTGAGTGCTGTATAGAAAGTAAGACATTTCGTCAAAAAAGTATTGTCATTTCTGTAGCTGAAACATCGGTACAGTGGAGAGGGGGTGATTGTGTTGTCAATCATTTGAATACAGCTACTACCTCAAAAGACTTGCCTTTGTGGTCCTTTGTCTGTGTGTGTTTTTTCAACAGACAGTCTGCCCTGGCAGCTTTAACTTTGTACTGAATTGTCCTTTTTTTTTATATACAAAACTTTACTTAGTAAGATTTATTCCCAAGTAGACGTCACGTACAAGGATTTCCCTTGATGTTTGGTGCATACAATAAACATATTAAGCGGAAATACAGTCAAAGTTTTATTGCAAGAGCCAAGTACATAAATATAGATTAGAAAATTGAAAAAGATACTGTAGAAAAAAACATAGCAATATAACCTTTTTTTTAAAAAAAGAAATACATATCAGGCCCAAAGAAGTATACAACACAGGAAACTAATAACAATAAATAAAACAATAAGAGACAAATAAATATCCTCAATAAGTCGTAAATGAGATTAATATATTAAACAATTGAAATTCTTAAAAGTAAAGACGACATTAGAAAAGAGCAATTAATTTACCTTCAGGTGGTTTCATCAACTATGTTTCTGTAATATTCTATGAACTGGCTTTGTTGTTGTTTTTAAGAGGAGATTCAAGCATTTAATTAAATTCAATCAAAAAAGAGGATTATGAACCTAAAAAACTTCTTAATGAATGTTCGCAATAAAGTAGTTAAATTTGTTACGGGTGTAGTGCTCACAGTTGTCCAGTAGGTGGCAGTGCTGCGTAAAACGCCCTGTAACATGTGACGTCAGAGTCTCGTTGCTTTGGCGCGAGGTCCAAAATACAAGTTTGAAAACCTGCGGATTCAAACAGTTAGTAGGCGGCGGACAGAGCAGGCTACACTTTGAGTCTTCAGAGGTCGCCATTGTGGATAAAGGGCCTGCAGTCGGTTCAGGTGAGCAATATCTATCTAAGTTAATAACAGAGTTGTTGGCTAAGTGTATCTGCAGTCATTTCCGTTAAATATTAAAGTTACAGCCAACAAGTAAAGCTACGCAGTTAGCAGCTAACGGCAGTTAGCCTGCTAACTTTGCTAGCAGTAGTCGTTAGCTTCATCCACAACAATAAACCAGTACTGTTTGGATAATAGAAAAACGTGATTATCTTCCGAAATAAATTAGTATTAAGTCTTGAGCGCTTCCCAGTTAGCGTTAAGTACCGAGTAAAATATGATGTTGTTGATCAAAGATACTAACGTTACTTCGCTATGCAACACAACGCACCGTACCCAAGGAAGGATTCAGTTTGAGTTTGCACACACACACACACACACACACACACACACACACACACACACTGTATTAGACGTGCTTAGTTAACATTCATTTAACAAACAAAGTCAGGTAGTCTCTGTGCCCCGGGCTGTTTAATGCAGTAACGTGACATGTGAACGTTAAGCCGTGGCAACGTTAACAACTTATTGCCCCTCAAATGTATTGTCATACAGATTAAAAAAACTATACAACAATAACAATATGCAATGAAGTCCGGGACAGAACTGACTAAATATTAAGTTGTTGATATGATGATCAAAGACACTACGAAGTAAGCTTTAACGGTGCAAGTAAACTCATTTAATGTGACTTGTTGTTCGTGATGCAGGGATGTCGTGGGACTTTTTTGTGCCTGTGTGCGTGGGAGACCTGGTGAAGACAGGAGGGATCAACCAGTATGTCGTTCACGATGTGACGTCCCCAAAACAGCTCCCACCATATGTCCATAGTAAGTACTGAGCATCTGGAACTGCTCTTTGTCAGGTATTTTCATTTGGACTGCTGTGTTTGTGACTTAACTAAAGGTTTTTGTCCCTCTTTTACATAGAATTTAAGGCGGCCCTGAGAAGCCAAGGGCCCTTGTGTATATTGGAACACTTTGACACCGGCTACAGTGTGCTTCAGTGAGTTGTATTGATAATCTATATCTTGCTGTAGTTATTTCTTTTAAGTATTGTATGCTTACAAAACTACTGTGACTTTTTAAGGCACTGTAACTCAGTGGAGCTGGGTGTGAAAGAGGATACTCTGGAGGTATTAGTACAAGGTTAGGCCTTTTTTCATGTTACACAATTATAAAATAGACAAAAATACAACCTAAGATAAGCAAATATTGACCAGATTTTTTCCCCCTTTCAGTGGTTAGTGGCCTTGCTGCTTCCCTGCCAGCACTTCTCGTCTCCACCACAGTCACAGCTGCAGAGCGCAAAGAGAAACTTAATGCAGTTAAAATGAGCGTGTACCTGCTCTGCAAACTCACAGAGGCTTTTGAGAGTGACTCCAACAGACACAGTATTATTACGGCACCTGGAAAGGTATGGTAATAAGAGAAATAGTAATACTTTGTTAATAGCTATGTGAATTGTCGCTGTGTTTAACCCTTTTTAAAAGCCCACATGATGATATCATGGCAAGTTTGATGATCCAGTCAGACCAAAAGATGTGGTTTCTAGCCTGCTGTTAGATGGGTAGTCTTGGTGGTGTGGTGGAGTTTTATTGCACTGCTGTAAGGGCCCATCCACATTTAACTCGTCACCTTCTACAACCTATGCCCCCCCAAGAGCAATGGGACAGGGCAGGTAGAGGATGTCAAACAATGTGTGACTGTTTGTTTGTCTTTGTATGAATGTATATGTATCAGCTGGCTAGAGGCTATACTTTCAATTAAGTTGGTTTGGCAAGTATGAATTACAGTCTTTGGTAACCTGAGGGCATGTGTTTTAAGTTAATTGTATTGTCTTATGTAGGACTTTTTGATTTTGAGTATCTATGAAGCATAACCTGTTTTGTCTGTCTTGCACAGGGCGGTAAAAAAGGCAAAGGTGGCGGCGAAGGGCTGCTGCATTGGGAGTCTGAGAGGGAGAGGGTGCTGCAGGCTCTCGTCCAGCTCCTCCAGCTGGATGTCCGTTCCCTCTGGAGCCTCTCCCTGGTAGAGGAAGAGTTCATCAGGTACCGGAGCTCTGGGCATCATCAGACTAAATTCAGTTAGTTGGTGTAATTTCCCGACTTACCGGATCTTTGCCCAGCATTGATAACCATGTCGCCCTGATTAAATCTTATATGATGAAAATGATCTTTGCCTTTCCAATAATAATATTGCACCAAACTTAGTAGGATGATCCTTGAACTGTGTTGTTTCATTAAATGTTTTCATGGTGAACATTTACCATACCACAACATGACCAAACCTTACATTTTTTGTTCTGTCTCTTCTTTCTCTTAGCTGTGTGACCTGCTGCTGCTATAAACTACTTGAGAACCCAACCATCAGCCATGTCAAGAGCAAACCCACCAGAGATTGTATAATCCACCTGCTGGGGGTTCTTATCAAGAAGTACAACCACCTCCTTGGTTAGTGTCTCAGTCGCATGCTGAACCTGTGACCAAGATTTATAACTGAGGAAACACATCAACCCTGTTGGTTTCAGGAACGCCATGGATAAAGACTAAAAAGCAACATTACAAAACCTCCTGTTATTCAGCATACATTGTACATTTTACTGTATACTCTCTAAACACTTACAGGTGCAAGTGTAAAGGTGATCCAGTTGCTGCAACACTTCGAGCAGTTGTCTACCGTGTTTGCCCAGGCAGTGTCTGTGTGGAGCACAGAATATGGAGTCAGGGCGATCGTAGGAGAAATTATAAGGTCAGTATGTATAATTATGTACTTATTGAGTTTCCAACAAGCAGTCTTGTCTTTGTAAATCTGTTTATAGAAATTGGATTATTTGGCTGCAAAATGACTGTTTGGAAGTTCATGCTTTGTTCATGTTCCCTTTCCTTCAGGGAGATAGGTCAGAGGTCAAATGAGGAGCTTGCTAGAGATTCGTCCGGGGTCAAAGCATTTGCTTCCTTCATTGCAGAACTTGGCACCCTTGAGCCTCAATTAATGATCCCCAACATCAGTGTGCTTATCACACACCTAGAAGGAGAGGTACTGTATATGTGAACATGTTCATTGATTGAGTTTTCTTTCTATTACCCTCAAAATACTGTTCTGTGTTTCTTTCAAAACTTTCTGTGTAGATTTACTGTCATTAAGGCCCATGTTATCCTGGTTTGTGCTATAATAGCAACACATTAAAATGACATGAGACAAAAGAGAAGAAGGCTTTTTAATTTTACTGTGTGTGTTTTCTGTGATGGGAGAGTGCTACAATGTCTTCTGCTTCACAGGGTAAAAGACAACGTGTAGCAATATGTTCACACATGACGGGGACATAACAGCATCTAATTACATTTTAGATAGCCTAGATATCATTTCTGCTATTTTATATGTTCAATAAGTTCTCTTGCTCAGGTGCAGGTTTTGGTATTATAATACCACAATTACCCCTCATTTAGTGTTCTCTTATTTCAAATTTGAAGAAAAGGCACAAACTATGATTTTTCTGAGAAAGGTCCCTTCAACACACAACCTGAAAGTAAATTTTTCTTCCTGTTCAGTTGACATTTTGCCCGGTGATGAGACCAAGGCGAATACTAGCTAACTGGCTGAGAGCTGGGTTCCTCTTTGTCTTGACTGGCAGGTAATCTTGGCAGTGCAGAGGAGCGTTCCTGCTCTGCTGTAAGGGCCTGCCTACAGTGACATGGCTCAACCCAAATTATTCCTCTACAGTCACAGAGTAATTGCTGGGATGATGCCGACAGTGTGTTTTGTGTGTGTGTGTTTTGTGTGCGTCCGTGTGTGTGTGTGTGTGTGTGTGTGTGTGTGTGTTTTTTATGTAAGACAAGGAGTTCACCCAGCTCTCTTTACTGTTCAGTTAGCAATGAGTTGCTTCTTTGGTAATCTGAGGGCAAGTTCTAACGCTCTTATTCTTGCAAGATTTGCCATCGAATATTATTATTTAACTGACACAAGAACAGGATTAAATGCAGACATATTCACCATTTCCCCGCTTGATTTCCAGAGCCACACAATGCGTGTAGCTGTGTGTGAGGTGTTGGGAGAGATCCTCGTGCGTGTCCTGTGTGGCGATGGGCTCGATGATTCTGGCAAAGCTGACCGCGACCGCTTCTTTGACACACTGCAGGAACATCTGCATGACACACATTCTCATGTCAGGGCACGTGTGTTGCAGGTCTACGCGCGCATAGTCAACAGCAAAGTATGTTTTCATTCACTTATGAATCTGTAAATTCATTATGATACCAAAATCTCCCCTGGTAGTAAAAAATGTCTGTGTTTAGGCGCTGCCGCTGTGTAAGTACAGTGAGGTGATGGAGCTTGCTGTAGGACGATTGATGGACAAATCTATAAATGCAGTGAAGAGCGCCATCCAGCTGTTGGCAGCCTTCATTGCACACAACCCCTATAGCTGCAAGGTAGCAACACAATTTAGACCTTGAATAGCAGAATTCTTTTTTTCAGACAGATTTCACAACCTCACTGAAATATGTTCTTGTTTCTTCTTCAGCTGAGCAGTGCGGATCTGAAGAAGCCGCTGGAGAAAGAGGCTGTTAAACTAAGAGAGATGAAAGAGAAACTGGAGGGAAAAGCACCAGGTAAGGATAAATCCTGTCTTTCAAAACTTTAAAAAAATTGAAATTAATTCCTCGTTATGCTCAGTGACAGTTTGCCCAGTGATGAGACCAAGGCGAATACGAGTTAACTGAATGAGAGCTGGGTTCCTCTTTGTCTTGACTGGCAGGTAATCTTGGCAGTGCAGAGGAGCGTTCCTGCTCTGCTGTAAGGGCCTGCCTACAGTGACATGGGCTCAACCCAAATTATTCCTTTTTAAAGTTACAGTGGAGTAATCACAGGGATGATGCCGACAGTGTGTTTGTGTGCGAGTGGTAGGTTGTTTGTGTGAATGTGTTTGAGGCAAGGAGTTCACCCAGCTCTCTTTGACGTTCAGTCAGCAGTGAGTTGCTCTTTGGTAATCTGAGGGCCATGTTCACAAACTCATTTGAACTTGACAGACCAGGTATCTTTTAGATGTCTCAACTAAGCTTATTTTGCACAAAAAAAACACAGTAAATTTCAGCGACATCCCACAATTATTAAAAATTTGGCATTTTAGTTACGTGCCTGGAGTTTATTTTTAGTTAACGGGCTTTTAGTCAAAAGTAACACTAAGTAGGCACCAAAAAAAGACCAGAGCATTTTTTTCTAACAGGCGTTAGTATTTGTTTTTCCAACTAGAGATGTGCAGATTTTCCTACTGACAATATTCCAACAGCACTTGAATGTAGCATTCATTATGACATTTCAGCTTTAGGGTTATGATTGATTAATTATGTTATTATGATTGTTTCTCCACAAACTGATGAGTTAAGCCCCATCCTCCCCTTTTTTTTTTTTTTTTTTGTACATTTTGTTGTCTATCAGCTTTAGATGCAACACAATCATGTTTTAAGAGAGAATAATGTGGCACACCAGGAAAACAAAGTATGATCAAATGCTGGCACTCCCAACATTACAATATCTGTTTTAACCCTAAGAACCGAATTCTGTTCTGTTCTATTCTTTCCTTTCCTCTCCTCTTTATTTTCTTTGTAGCTTTAACCTGAGTAATTTTAATTGTTCTCTCCCTCCCTGCAGTGGCAGTGATTAAAGCATCTGAGCTGTGGGCCGCCATGGAGCCTGAGCTGCTCGTCACTGTCAGGACGGAGCTAGAGCCCCAAAATGAAACCGAGGAGGAGGAAGACAAGGATGTGGAGGAAGAAAAGGAGGCAGAGGACGACAGAGCAACTGCAGTGAAGGTTGCCCAGTACCTCCGTGTCAACAAATACAGGTGATGCTCATTACCACTGTTGACTGAAATGTCACTACCTGAGGTTTTTTTTTTTTTTTTTTTTCTCCCACACTGTCAATTAGCCAACAACTCAATGTGGAATTGCTTTCGTCTTCCCCCTCTGCAGGAATGCTGTACGTCTTTGTATAAGAGCCCACAGCTGCTTCCCTGAATCTGAAATGTTTGCTTCTCTGTCCACTCTCAACCCTGAGACTTTAATGGACACACTGGCTCTGATATTCAAAGGTAATGCCTGCACTTACCTGACGCATTTCTATCCAGAGATGCCAATCAAAAATCCATTTAAGATTCAATGCTTTGCATTTCCTCTTGATTGAAAGATAATGAGAAATTAATTTCCTTCAGTGTCCATTCATTAAAACGGACTCCTCTATAATATTTGTCTTTTTATAAGCGTTTGAGTCTAGGATATGGTTAAAAGTATAGGACACTACACTCAAATATTTGAGTTGCTACAAAATATAACTTCATTAAATGAACAAAATTAGGAACTTGTTTAACATCGGTTTATAAACATGAAATGGGATGTGGGAAATTACTTTGTATTATAGCTGGCAGGGCTAACTCACACATACACTGACCCGGAGTTTGATGGCTTATTCCTTCATATACTGTTAATGTAACTTGAGCACTTGAGTGGCTGCCTGACACACTAAAAGCCTCACAGCAAAGAGAATAAATGTAACTTAATATACTGTACAGCGTCTGCAGGGAGTGTTCAGTAATAGAACAGCACATTTTATGCTCCCTGATGTTTTCCTCAGGCTCTGACGAGGACACCTCTGAGCTCAGCCAGAACTTGCCACCAACCCCACAGAAGGAGGGGGAGAAGGAGGGGGAGGAAGGGGAGCTGAAGAAGCAGGAGATGTTGGTGCAGTACCTGAAAGACACAGAAACCTTCGCCTTACAAGTGGAGAGAGCAATATCTGTCATTAACACCATGCTCTACTGGAAAACCACTTCAGGTAGAAGGCAATATTCCCCAGAGGGGAAAACCCTTTCAAACTTCTGCATTTCAATATGATTTATGTATTTACTTAGCAAATAAATATTTTCACATTTGACAGCTGACGTTTTTGGTTTTTAGTGGTCCAGGAGGCTGTGCAGTTTTGTGTGACTGTATGCGAGTTCAGCGTCGCCAACTCTGTCAGTGGGGTGAGGAAGATGTTGCCTCTGGTCTGGTCAGCTGACTCTGCCATTAAAGATGCTGTCGTTCAGGCCTACAGGCGCCTGTATCTAAACCCTCAAGGAGACAACATCAGGTCTGTAAAACTGCCTCACAGATGTATGACAATTTGAAGGGCCCCAACATTGACAACTTAATGTGATTTCAGCTGATTATGCATTTATTTTAATATAAATGTCACTTTTGGCATTCTGATTTTAGTCAGTTGCTGAAGTCTCATTTGGATTACAGTAATATAAGTGCTTGCTGGTTTTACATTAGTAACTGTAGCTAAAACCCTTGTATGTTACATTTGCATTATGTGTATGTTACAGAGTCAAAATGACTGATAATATTATTGTGATGCAAGCTAACCTATTTATTTAAAAAAAAAAAAAAAAAAGATTTGTTACTCATGTTTAAAGCAGCTGTCTCGTCTTTCATTAGGATGAAAGCCCACACGCTTGTTGACAGTCTCTCTGAGCTGATGGTGGATGCATCTCTGGGAACAATCCAGTGTCTTGAGGAAATAGTGAGTAACTGTTATTACTCTCGTATGGATCATTTCTATGTATGATGTAAATTATAAAAACACAACTATGGGGGGAATACTGAGGCACATGTTCGGCATAAAATGTTCAGTGTATGTATGGAGTCTACTAGGGCTCTACCAAATTACTTTTTTGTTTTTGTTTTTTTACATTCAAAGCTTCTATTGAGGTTTTTGAATGAAGCTTTTAATGTCTTGTCATATTTGCCCTTAAAAAGGGAGGGAAAATACAGATGGATCTTTTTTGTTATTGTGGTTCTATAAATGTCATTTATGGACCACCCCGTTAATACAGTTGCGTTCCTTCCTTTTTGTGTGGCAAGCCGGATACAAATGGTGCCAACACATATGAATTGAGGCAGAATATTTTGTTAGGATATAAACATGTTGTGAATTTTGGAAATTATTCCATTTATGTTTTTCAAAACAAATAATAAGTGTAG
Source organism: Bovichtus diacanthus (assembly GCA_943590825.1). NCBI lineage: Eukaryota > Metazoa > Chordata > Actinopteri > Perciformes > Bovichtidae > Bovichtus > Bovichtus diacanthus. The sequence goes on along the minus strand of CALSBV010010223.1, from coordinate 2,226,446 downwards.
CCATATCGTTATCTGCATCTGTGCACAAATACTGGGTTTAAACGGAATGAATGTTGATTTTAGAATTTGAATATCAACATTATGAATTAAGCTTTGAACTATTGGGTATAGCCCTGGTGTTTACTGTATTTAGAATTTTAGATATCCTGTAATAAAGCATATGGGGAGTTGTAACCATCCAAACATGTTTCTGGTGGTTTCTCCAGGTGCAGGAGTTCTTTGGCAGTGGCAGCTTTCTCCAGTCCACTGTAGTGCAGGTCTTGTGGGAGAGGTACACCGGCAAACGAGAAACATCTGGCCTACACCGGCGAGCTGCAGTGTTGCTGCTGGGCATGGCTGCACGGTAAGACACCATGTTCAGTATGCTCCTAAAGAACTAACGTCTTATGTCATGATAAAGAAAAGCGTCATAGAAGTTTACAAAAAGAGAGGTTTCACTTTTCTTGCCTTTTTGACTTGCCGGTATTTAAAAATAATAATAAAAAAAATTGCTCTAAAGGAGCAGTCCAAAGTGACTCAGCCCCACCTACTCTGAGTAGAGTGACTAAAGTAGTAGTAGAGTAGTATGAAAAAAGAAATATAAAATTCAGTCGTTATGTATTCCTAAATCATTCAGCCTGGTATTTTGATGAGGATCTAGTAATTGAGCAATCCCATCGCAGCTCGTGCTTAATCATTTTCTAATTTTGTCCATGTTGTGATCTGATCTCATTTTGCACACAGTGCAGGAGAGTCTGTGGGATGTCGATCAAACAAGTGTCAAGTTGTAGGATAATTAGACATGGGGCTCTACAGCCTGTATTTATTTTCCAATTTTGTGAAAGGCAACATATACAACTCCTTTTTTCCGTTACGGTAGTTTCTGTTTCTGTTACGGTAGTGCTTGCATGTGCTGTGCATATTTATGAATTGTTTATTATGGATGAGAGGTGTGTTGACTGGTGAGAACAGATTTAAGTGGAGCTCTGCTGAGGTGTATGGCAGATTTCGTACGGAGCCGTGATGTTTCTGCAACACTGAGCTGTCCTTTCTTATGACACGCTAAATTGCATTTACATGTGGCTGCCTGTAAAATCTGATTATATTCCCATTATAATTTGCACTGCACACTTCGGGTGCGAAAATACATCGCTTCTTAAAGCGACAGTGTTACTGTTACTGAGCCTGTGTACAAACGAGGCAGAACTTTAAAAGAAATAAACTACAACTAACCGGTTATATTTTAAGAAATAAAAGGCAACATGGCGTGTCCCTTGACTCGATGAGCTTTGGCACTGCATTTCAAAGCACTAGATCCATTTAGAGGTCCTTTTTAATGCTTTGTGTTGTAAATTCCTTGCCTTTTTTTTCTTTCTGCCACCTGTCACTATCAGCTGATATGCGTTCTAAATAGTTTGATCGGTGGTCTCTCTAAAGGCTGATCCGATGACTCATCGTTTCTGAATTTAAATATTTTCAATTCTCATTTGTCTGCTTTCTTGTCTCATCTTTCATTAGCTCTGAGATGAACACAACTGGACACAAACTGTTAATGCAATCTGTATTTTAATGCAATCTGTATTTTAATACAGGTGTAAACTATTGCATCTGGATCTGAAAAAGCTCATGTTGTATATTAAAACGGAAAGGACTCTGTTTCATGTATTGGCAAAAAAATTATTTCATTATTATAGTTTGTGTTAGTGTGTTTTATCATCAAAATGATGTGAAATCTGCAATATTCCTCACTGCATAGAGGCGCTTCCTTTTACATTTTGGTCCTGGCTCAGCTACTTGACATTCGGCAAATCCTCTCATTAGTCAGAATACAAGCTCAACCTCGTTTTTCTCTCATTGTAATCGAAGTCACGACCATGTAACTAGGCTCCTTGCCAGTGCATTTTTTTTTTTTTTGTGTGTTTTTTTTTTTTTTTTAGTGTTCCCCCTCAATCTACCTCAAAGACTGCCACAGCTGTAGGGAAGAGCGAGCGAGTTAAGAGACTATCTGCAGTCCACCCACATTGCTGCCTCTCTTCTTCCAGCCGGCAACATTCATAACCTATTAAATCTTATGTGCTTCTTGTAACCCGTCCTCCTACACGCATTATCTGGGCAGCAGCCTTGCACTAGCCAGGCCAGCACACGGCGGTCGGGGTGAAGTAGGGCAGAGATGTTATTACCTCACTTTGTATAATCGCATGATCATTTGGGAATATAAAATCTATACTTTACGGCCCACGTAAAAATGTCTTTTATGTATGTGAATCCAACAGGGCAGAGAGGGAGGTTGTCCTCAGTAATTTGGACACGCTTTGTTCTGTGGCTCTGGGAGAAAAAGTGACTGAAGACTTTCTTCTGGCCAGAGACTCAGTTATCACCATCAGCAGCATCACGGACCATGTCAGGGTAAGAAGACATGAATCATGATTTGCTTCTAAGCAGCTCTTGGTGAACAGAAGGCCACATTGGCTTGAGCCTGTTTGAGTTATTCTCTAATAGTAAGTAAGTGATATAAGTGTAATGTTAATTTTGGAGAATATTATCATAAAACATTTTTTATTGCTTATAAATGTGATTTATAATCATGATTTTGAAGACATTTGTAGACATGTTTCAGAAGTCTCCAACAAAAAATTATGCATTAGTCCTGATACCCCCAGCTGTAAAACATGATTATATACACACTTCGTTTTCATATGTTCTATATCTGTGTTGACAATTCGTATGTAGGAGTAGTAATGCTGTGTAAATTGTGAGACATTTTTTGGGATTTGACTATGTAGGATGATTTTATGTTTATTTTTGAGGCCTGTGAATTAGTATGGGGGTAAAGGGGGTATTTATATTTATCCATAGCAAATGGTGTCATTCTCTCAGACGTTTAAATAGGTTAAATAGGTCAGTATCACAATCACAATACGATGCTGTATCGATATTTTCTTTCACCCCTATTTTCTACTTACTGGGTTAAGGACTGAAGAAAAGAACAATATTTTGCAGTTGTTTTCGCACACAACAGTGTTGTCTGTACTTCCAAAAACACGAGTTCCATTAGGAAAGGTTCCTAGAGTTAAAAATGATTTAACCCGTTAATAGTCAGATTACCCCCAAACCAATATTGGGCCTAAATGTTGGCAAAACCACATTGACGGGTATGAAACCTGTGTCCTTTCCAACTACAGTTATCTCACATTAGGTTTGCATTTTGCCAAATGTCACTATGGCTTATTTTTAAGTATAAAGAAATCCATGAAAAGTGTTTATTTGTACTCTTTGGGGCAGGAAGAACTGTCTTGGTAGATATTTTGCCTATAAACATGTAGAAGGCTTCAACACACTGTTCAACATCGTGCACTGCGTTACCTTCCTTCAGCAATCAAAAGGCGCTCCATTCAGACTGCCCCAGGACCATCAGCTCTTCACCTGCCTCACACAGGCCATCGCTGAAGGTAAATGCAGACAAATGTGCCCTTTTGTTGAGGAATATGTTCGCCTGCCTCTCACTGCTCTCCGTCTGAATGCTCCAGGTGTGGTGATGGAGGACCCTTACTGGCAGAGTTTCATGGAACAGGCGGTCCGTCTCCTCTACTTCCTCGCTGAATCCCCCGACCAGCTGTGCTCCCGGCTGCTCCAGCGCAGCGCTCGTCTCCTACTAGATCAGATTGCAGAAGGTGGCGAACTCAACAAGGACGCTAGCCAAATTCAGGATGTAACTCAGGAGTCCAGTGAGCAAACTGAGCAAGGTGAGTCCCAGTGTGTCTGTCTACATTGACGCACTGTAGCCAGGTTTCCATCCAAATGTATTGCAAATTTTAACCGAATTTCGAGTCAGTTTGTTTCCATCCACTACTGATATGTGGTGGTGGTCTAGTGGTTAGGCTTTTAAATAGAACACTAAAAGTTTGTGAGTTCAATACTTCACTTAACCCCGAGTTGTTTCAGGGGACGGTCCCTGTAGGTAGTTCACTGTAAGTCGCTCTGGATAAGAGGGTCTGCTAAATGACCTGTAATGTAATGTGACGTACCACGACCAAATGACGTAATTAGAGTGCCAGTCGAAACTCGATGGAACTATAACATTTATTTTTTTGTTTAATTATTGTTGTGAGGAAGGGTCACCAAATATTTTTGCGATTTTTGCAAGATTTATTGAATTTTCTGTATTAAAATTTAAAAAACATTTTTAAAAATATATATTTTTTTAAAGCTTCTATAGAAGTGTTTGAATGAAGCTTTGAATGTCTGTTGTCATGTTTATGACATCATCACCCTTTTTAAAAAAAAATGTCCTTTTGTATACGGCAAGCTGCTTTTTAACCGCTGCAAAAAATTTTGCATGTGAAAGGCTAAACGGTAACAAAGCAGAATATTTTGATGTAGAAAAACACGTTGGACTGAATGAACAAACTTTCAAAAAACAAAAAGCTGTGCAGCATTCGAATGTTGATTTAGAATCCAAATCTCAATGTTATGAATGAAGCTACAAACGGAAAATGCACCTATTGACCTAGCGTAACCCGTCCAACACTTTCTCCTGCAGTGAACTGTGTGTGTCTGGCCCAGCTGTTGGCTCTGTGTGGCTGCGTGGCTTTCTGGCAGGTGTCTCATCTTGAGCGCAGTGTGAGCACGGAGCTGCGGCGGAGGAGAGGAGAGAATGAGGAGAGGGAGGAGAAGGAAAAGGGCCCGTCCAGCAAAGCTAAGGTAATGAGGCCGTACACAACACTAGACTCGTGTCTGTGCTGTACAGGTGAATGAAACAATCCAATGCCCTTGAATTGAAGTGGAACATGGCTAAAGGGGAGTTAACATTGTGATGTTTCACAAATAGATTTTAAATCATTTTTCTTTTTGTTATGTCACTTTTTACATTAATGTAAAGGTGAATTTGATTAATTCAGTACTGTGCAATTAGATTGAGAAACTCCATTCTGTGTAGAGCTAAAACTATTAGTTAATTTTCTGACAATCGACTAATAAACTGACTATTTTAATAATCAATTTTACAATCAACCATTTGAGTAATTTTTCTAGCAAAAATGCACAAACATCTGAGCTTCTCCAGCTTCTCTAATATTATTGATTTGCTGCTTTTCTGTTTTCTATGATTGTCACTTTATTTTATGGCATTTTATAGACTATTCATCTGTTAATCAAGAAAAGAGTCATTAGTTGCATTACTATTGTAATTCATGTTCAAGTTTTTAAAAGTAGATGAAAATGAGAAAAGCAGATACTTTAATTTACCATTGAAGCCAAAACAACCCCCCGTGTGGCGGAAACATTTTTGACAATCCTGAATCTCAGCAGGAGGGTTTGACGAGATGAATTTTAGTGACACAGTCAGATGAGTGATTGCTCTTAATTGTTCAGCCCATCAGGGAACGTGAAGATAAATGTCTCCTTAATTAGCATTAGACGGTTTTCATTTTTGTTAATTATTTTTGTCACTATATTGTTTCAGAATAACAAAACGGACAAAAAAAGTTTTTAGTTGCAGCATGGTTGATGTTTTGATTAACTTTAAAAAATAATAATAATAAATAAATAAAATCTATTTTACCCACATTTCAAGTCTATTGACAGTGATTCATACAAAAAATATTATTACTTTAGTATTAAGTTTCCCATTAAGGCTCATTAAACTGCCGTCAGACTGAAATTCACCACGTGAAATGTACTTGCAAGGTGTCGCGAAAAGCACAAAGAAATGAATGGGAAGCGAAATGTGACTGCACCATCAGTAGTGTGTGGTACAAGTCTGAAATGTCCCATGTCGATTTCTAGGAATATTTTAAGGAGTGGCTGTTTTTGTGAAGCTTTTCTGTTTTTCCAACAGCAATTAGCCAATGAGAGTTCTATGGAGGAGGAGCTGGGGTTGATGGGTGCCTCTGCTGAAGATACGGAGACTGAACTCATCAGAAAGATCTGCGAGACTGAATTACTGGCTGGTAATGAAAACCTTCTACCATCTTCTACATTCAGTTCCTCACTTAGAGTTTTGAAAATACAATGTTTTAAACATCTGCCTGTGTGTTTTAGAGGAGAACCTGCTGTGTGCATTTCTTCCCCTGCTGGTGAGAGTCTGCAGCTCCCCAGGAAGATATTCCCACCCGCAGCTCACCACTGCTGCCTGTCTGGCACTCTCTCAGTACATGATGATCAGGTAAACACATTCCCTATTCCCATGTTCTTTAAATATTTATATTAATTAGGGTCGGCTAAATACCAGAAACACCTCTCTGAATCAGTAAGCAAAAAATGCACACAAAAAAAAAGCGCCATCCTCAGTCCTGATATTAAATGTGTTTCTTGTTTTGTACGCTTCGCAAAAATACAGCAGGTTGAATGTGTCAACTTTAGAAAATTGTGATCAGAATATATATATATTTATAGACTTATTATTATAGACTAAACAATAAATCTCTAAATTGAGAAACAAATCCGCAGATTTATGAAAATATTTGTTTGTTGCATTTATGGCTTTAACAAATTGTCGTCATATTTTATGACGTCAAAATCCTAAATCTGAATAGTGATTTTTGTGTCCTTTTTTTTTTTTTTTTTTTCCCATCACATTAAAAACATGTAGGCAGAAGTGTAATTGAATAAACTGTCATATTGTTGTTGGAGCTCCCCGTTAACACAGTTGCATGCTTCCCTTTCTGTGAGAGAAAACACTTTTGACAGTGAAAATGTTGTTTTTTAAAAGACTAAACGACAACAAATATGGATAGAAGCAGAATATCTTATTAGATCAATTTATTCACTTATATCGGTCATCTAATCTAATTCTACAAATGGGATAATACTAATAATATTACTGGTGCCTAATTTGTATCTGCAACTGCAGAAATACCGGGTTTAAACTCAATTAATTGCATGCAACAAAAAAAAGCTGCACAGCATTCGAATGTGAATTATCAGGATAACTTGATGCTGTGATTTCTTTATTTTTTATGTCAGCCCATCGGTGTGTGATGAAAACATCCGGCTCATGTTTACAGTGCTGGAGCGCTCCACTCTTCCTGTGGTCAGGGCGAATGCCATAATAGCCCTTGGAGACCTCATCGTACGTTTCCCAAACATTTTGGAGCCCTGGACACAGAATCTCTATGCCAGGTAATGACGCAACTGAATCAGCCAAGTCTTTGAATTTTTCACAGTAGCAGCTCGTTTTCATCATCACCCCCACGCTAATTGACTAATCTTCCAATTAGATGCACATTATCACAATATCCGTAGATTTGTTGTTGGTTTCTTTCCACCCAACATTACAAGGATAGCCTACGCCTGACTGCTCAGCTGAGTGGGTGTACTGTAAATGACGTTTCATCTCCGCCAACATCCCCCCTCAGCTTGTACACTTGAGCCATCTTCATCCGGATCCCACCACCATGTCTCACTGTGTCGTTCGTCTCAGGCACTGAAGTGTTGCTGCTGTCACAATGCTCCACTGAGCCACATGATGGGCAAAGTTTACTCTTTCCATCACAACTTTTTATTTTTTATTTTTTTTTTTTTATACCAGGGGAAATAAACTTTGAGATAATCTGTTTGTAAACTCTTGATATCTGCTTTGTATACTGACCTCTGCGGTTGCCATGGGAACTGACCAGCGTTTCATGGCCAGTAGATGAAACCCACCCCCACCCGTGAACTGGGGTGGAGCCCTTGACCCCCTCAGACAAGGGGTACTTAGACAACGAACAGCATAATTACTAGTGTGTTACAGATTGTGACAAGAACCAATGACGAGTGTGTTGTAATTATAGAGAGCGGTTGGGTGAGCAGAAGGAAATAATTTCAGGTGAAGCCGAAGGTTTATGCTTGTATGTACGCTTTCATTATAAAAACACTTTGTTTCTGTCTGTTTCCCTATAGCTAACTTAGAAGCTGAAGTTTCTGTGTTTTGAAGTGTGGTTTTAATTATAATGGTTGATGATGCTCACATTGACTTGTTTCGGACGTGTAAAACATTCTGTTCTTTTATAATTCTTCATTGCCCTCCTTGTGTTTTCTACCTGATAAGCATGTCTTAGCGTCCTCTAATTGTCTCCCACACACTAACACCTCCACTGTTCTCGAGGCTGTTGCCCTGGAGCCTCCTGATAAGCGCATTAAGAATTAATTACCCTCTTTCGTTGCAGTTGCAAACTCCTGCATTGGCATGTGGAAGTGCCATGAACAAGTGTCTGATCCTCTGCCAGGAGTCCTGCTCTCTGGCATAATGAGAAATGGTTAATTAGTCTCTCTTGTTCTGTGGTTTTGGGTGAGAGTAAATCTAAATTGGTCTCAGAAAGCTATCAGATTGCTCTGCTACAGCCTGTCCAATCCCATTGTGTTCAGCCGAGGCTGTGACAGTTGTTTGCTCTCTGTTACGTTCTGCCTAATAACCAAGTCTTTACTTTGCTTAATTGACTAGAACTGGGAAATAAATGCACAGGTGGCAAGAATTTTTTTACCTCGAGCCATGTTTTGAGTTACACTAACGGTGGCTCTAGGACCGTTAATGTTGGTCAATTTAATGGTTTGCCATTACATTTTTGGACATTCATGGTGGCCAGAGGCTGAAACATACTGACTTTAGTGATCCCATGACATTTTCCTCTAGTGCCACAAAATGTCACTTAACCAGTTAGTTGGATGGATTGAATTAATTTCATTAACAAAGACGAGACGGCACCGACCTCATTAAACACTACCTGCGACTATGTCAATATTCTTAAGGAAAATAAGATCAATATAATCTGAAGACTAAAAAAAGACCAGTTTTCACTGAGTTAGACTAAAATGCCCAGACTTTTACTTAACTAAAACTTGACTAAATCTGATTTTTATTTCTTAAACTATCAAGGACAAAATAATTTGCTCCTCGGTGGTGACTTACAATGACTTTGGTGATCCCTTTTTAAAACACTGACAACTTGGTTTCAAATCTTTAGTATTTCTCTGATTCTGGCTGGTTATGAATATTTAAAGTTACAAAGTTAAAGTTTAGAAATGAGCCATCATCATTTATTAAGGTTGACACAAAAAAAAAGTTAATCTCTGACACTGTCACTCATAGTAAGAAGCTGATTGAGAAAGTAGGTTTTCATCAAGCTCCATTATCACATCAGACCGAAGAGGTAGAAACTTAATCAGTAATTTCACATCCTCTGCTCTTCCAGGCTCAGTGACGAGGTTCCTTCAGTGAGGCAGACAGCTGTGACAGTTCTTACGCAGTTGGTGCTCAAAGATGTGCTCAAGGTCAAAGGTCAAGTCAGCGAGGTGGCAGTGCTGCTAATTGATCCTGAGCCTCACATTACCAGTCTGGCCCTGAACTTCTTCAACGAGCTGGCCTCCAAGGTACGCACACACACATCCAGAACCCTTGGAGCCTGAATAATTGGGAAGGTTTTTAACTCTTGCTGTTACCCTTCAGGACAATGCCATCTACAACCTGCTGCCAGATATCATCAGTCGCCTGTCTGACCCGGAGAGAGGCATGACCTCAGGGGACTTCAACACCATCATGAAGTGAGTTGCGTGGCCTTTCAGTACGTGTCTCGTCTCATTTGCTGCCTTCGTCCACTGAGGATTTGTCTATACTGAGCAGGACTCAGCAGGCCCAGGGAAACATCGTGACTCATTTAAGAAGCGTTTGAGGTTAAGATATTTGTTTAGATGCTTAATTGTGTCTGTGTTTTCAGACAGCTATTCTCCTACATCACCAAGGAAAGGCAGACAGAGTCTCTCGTAGAGAAACTGTGTCAGCGCTTTAGGACTGCCAAGTGAGTAAATCTCTCCACCTCCTGTCTTTCTCATCTTCACACCTCACCTGCATATTTTTTATGTTTCACTTGTTTTCTTTGTTTTCCCTGCTCATTTCTGAGTCTGCCCTGCACTGTCATTTGAGCACAAGGCAGGCGTGGATGCGTGGGTAATTAGTGGGTGTTTTCAGTGCGTGAGGAGAGACCATTAAAGCAGGACAAACATAGAAAAGATGGACAGGGTCCATGCCCTACTTTTACTCCCCCCAATGTGTGTGTCTCCTGTTGGGCAGGGACCTTGTGTCTCGTACAGTGTCCACCTCCAACGCACTTAATGTTCCTGTTGTGATGAGTGTAGCATGAACAAGATGCAACAAGAATTTAGTGCTTTACCAATTTTATAAAAACTTTAAATGGGCAATGAATGCTTTTAACACACTGAATTTAGCTTCTTTTCTTTTTTTAACATCAGGTCATCATTTTTGATGTTTTAATTATCATGCGTAAACTTGATTTTAAATTTTTAACTGAGACTTGGATGAACCAAGATAACTCTCGCCATACCTGACATTCAGAGCTCGTCGGAGGATTTCTAAATGCAAAGTTGTTGCTTGAACGGAGGCGAGAACGGACGCTAACAAACTGACAGTCCAATCTCAACATTATTTCCAGGCGTGGGAAGGTTCAGGGCTGCCACGTGGGGATAAAGCGCTGTTATTGCTTGACGTCGTCTAGGACAGGCGACAACTCAATATGAAGGGCTGCACTAAAGGCTTCTAAGGTTCTACAACAGTATATAATTGGTTCCACCCAGTTTTAGCACAGAACCAGTCTTCAGTCTCTAGTTGAGCGAAGTGTTTAGGGCCAAGATGACAATGCAGCAGTTGTTTATCGAGTCGACGCCGCTGAACTGGAGTTTAATATAATAAGTGAGTAGGTGGAGTTGCCATTTTATTTAATAATTCTATCCAGTGCAAGCAGATTTCTAATGGGAAATTGTCTTCTTTTCATTATGTTGCTCTTCATTTGGATTCCTTGTGACGAGCTGCAGGACTCTGACCTAGATTTTAACATCCACATTAAGACCGTTACAAATTCAGCCGACAATCACCTTAAGAACGCATCAAGAATTAAAGGACTAATGTCTCGACGGGGTTTAGAAAAACTTGTCCATGCATTTATCTTCTGTAGGCTCGACGACTATAGTGCTTTTGTTAGTCCTCAGCAAGGCCAGGAGGAGATTGCATCACTCTAGTTTGCAGATCTTTACACTGGTTTCCTGTTAATCAAATAAAAACATTATAAACTATAACTGTTGGTTTATAAAGCACTGGATGGTTTACGTCCAAAATCTATTTCTGCTCTGCTTACTGTCCCCAGAGTCAGAACAGTTGATGGATAAGCAGCATTTCATTCTTTTGTAGCACATATCAGGGACAAACTGCTGCAATTCTCAGTTCTTAAATCAGGGCTTTAAAAACAAGGGACTACATGGTAACGTCTGCACTGTAGTTTGTATTCTACTGTCTTATCCTATTTTAACTGATTTTTGTTTGATTCCTTTTAAGCAAAAAGCACTTAGATTTGCCTTGTTGTTGAAAGATGTTATACAAATAAACTCATCTCGGCTACACTTTTCATGACACATTTTGTCACGGGAACTGTCTTCCCATATAGTTCAGGAATGTAGATGGAACAATTGGCCGGGCTTCAGTCTGCCTCTGACTCATGCTTCATCCATACTCCTGAGCTCAAAGGAAGGACATTTCATATTACACAATGGCAAAGTGAATTTACGTATAAGAGGTTCCTGGAAAATTAAATTTGGTCCAAATGCCAGGGCAAAGCCATATTTATGAGTAATGAGTTTCTATGTTGAGGATCTAGAATTTTCTATGCATTTCACATAATTTCTAATCATGTTAAGCCTCTAATCCCGATGGCTCTCGTTGTACTTCTTTCTCAGGACAGAGCGTCAGTGGTGTGACTTGGCCGTGTCTCTGTCTCTGCTGTCCATGTGTGAGCGTGGTTTTAAGAGGCTGCAGGAATGCTGGGAGTGTTACAGCGACAAGCTAACCGAGCTGGGCGTCTACCAGCCGCTGCTCTCCATCACCGCCAAGCTCCGCCGCGGGGCCAAAGCCCAGTTCAAGGTGGAACATGCATCTCCATTTCCAAGTTGTTGTTTTTTTTAAAAAATGTAATCTTAGTGTTTACTGATGGTAACTGTTACTCCAGGCCCAGGTGGATGAGTTTGAGAAGCGTCTGACTGCGGTTCACACACGGGGGCTGGAGAATGTGGAAAGTCCTGAGATGGATGAGGAGAACCAAACGGGTGCAGGATCCTCTGAGAAGACAGTCATGCGTACACCTCGACCCACCAGAGGCCGTCAGAAGTCAAAGAGAGGTCAGTGCTCATAGATTTCACTTTTAAGATTCCTGCTGTGAGCAAATGTGTAAGCAGAAAAACTTTTTTTTGTTTGTTTGTTTTTTTTGTGCATGTCACAATAAAACCTGTTTTTGTTTTAGGTCAAGCAAAGCCGTCAGTTTCTGGCTGCAGCGATGACACTTTCGTGACGCCTCAGAAATCTCGGCGGTCCAAGAAACCTGTGATCACCTTCAGCAGTGATGAAGAGGAGGAGGAAGAGGGTGAGTTACTTAATCTGCCATCATATTTTGTATGTAATACAAACATTACATTTATTTTGGGCAAAACTACTTATTTTTATATATTAATATGACAATACTTTAAATTGTTTGGCCTATAAAATGTGTTTTTGTTTTTCTCTTGTCTGACCAAAACCCAAAGATACTCAGTTTACTATCACACAGGACAAAGAAAGGGAAACTACGGCTGCACAATATAACGTTTATTTTTATTTTTTATCATGAACGTAATGTCAACCTGCCCGATAAACACTTCCTGAAAGAATGCGATGTTGCACTCAGACTTTTTTTGATCGGCAGAAAACTGCACTTTAAATGTAGCTGTCATTCTTTTTCTTTTTTTTTATTGGTGCCTTTTTAAGTTAATTTCAAAGTTCAATGAACATATTTTTTAAATACAACAATTTGTATTACTTTATTATTTTAATAGTATAGTGAAAGCAGCATAACAGGTTAAACTAATATTTGGTTTATTTATTATAAATATTGTTGTTATCATGATATTCAATGAAGTTATTGTGTATGTTCCTCATGGTGCAGCTCATACTCGCAGTTTAGAAGCTAGAATGAGGGAATGTTTGGTGTTTTGGTTTGAAAATCACAAAACGATTAAAATAGTCAGCAATTACTTTTTCTGATTTTTATTTTCTTGACGAGTTGTTTCAGCTGTTGGTATAATATATAGGGTTTACTTCAGTATTTTGGAAGTAAGTCAGTAATAAACTTTGGAACAATACAACAAAGTTCTGAGTGTTTGGAGCCGAACGAGCAGGTGTCTAAGAGGATTTAAGTCTTAAAAGTGAGCTGTGCATCGCAGCAGCACTAATCCAAGATCTGGAGATGTGTCTAATGGATTTCATAGAAAACGACTTGAAAGGATTAAATCAATCTACAAATTACAAACCCGGGTAATGTCAACATAAACATTTCGATGCATTTCTACAAAGCCAAGTGGGTCATTTTTTATTATTTATTTATTTTTTTAAATACCCAACAATCAGACCTGCAAACCATCAACTTTATGCATTATTATAGTAGCACAATAGTCAGGACCCTGCTACCAAAAGCGAGCTGAGCCGTACCATGCAGTGGAAATTCGTAGTAGTCCATGACTTGTCCTGCTTCTAATCTTCATACATTTTTTCATCAGACGCTGTAATGGCGGAGAGTGAGACCCCTAAAGTGACGACACCCATCGCCCGCACATCACGCCGAGCTCGCCTCAGAAACTGATCTGCCTTCTGTTTTGTCTTATTTCTGTGTCCCTTCCTTTTTACATCTTTTTGTATAGTTATTTTTATTATTTTTTTAATATTTGTACTTGGCACCAAACTAAAGTAGTCTAATGACATTTAATTGAGCCTGATTTTAATAAAGCCAGTTATGGTTTTGATACGAACTCCACAGCTGTCTGTCTCATTTTAAACTGCGTCACTCACACCGGCCTCAGCGCGCTGAAGAAGCCTCCAGAGGCTCAGAAACCTGTGAAGGGTTAGGGTCTGCTGGGCTATGTCAAGTAAATTTATACCATCATTACAAAGCAGCTTTGAATGTCTGCTTGTATTATGTGTTTGGACAGCGGTGTTTAACGGCTTGTCACAGCTTGCCCGGACAGTATTACTACCCTACATGCTTCCCCACTTCATTTCTTTCTTGCAGCATGTTCGTTCACATCAGATTTCAGTCTTTAGAAGAGAAACACTTTGACTGTGTTCCTCACCAGTGAGTGTAGCTGCGTGTTGTTTATTTACAATCATGTTTTTTTTTATTCTCCTTGGTCTGTCTGACACATTTTCTGTTGGCCACCTCTGTTTGCCTGTAATCAATCTCTTTTTGTAGGTCTCCCTCTGCTCTCTGCTTGGTGCTTTTCTCCCTCCCATCCTCCTCCACCTCCTCCTACTCTCTGTTCCCTACTTTTCCTCTTACATCGCTCCTCTACACTGACATCACATGCATGGCGGTTTAACCACCCTCCCTCCCCTCAATGCTAATCTCTCCTTTTCGCCCACTCCCTCTCCCACACGTTGTCCTCTTCGAAAAGATGAGGGGTGCATTTCTGTATGTGTGATTGATATGTTATGTAAAGCTACTTGCCAACAACAGGCTAACTGTGATTGTAGCAGCACTTACGTTTTTATCTGAGGACAAATTTGAGTTAAATGTATTCAGTGGGTGCGAAGTACAAAAACATGAGTAAATTCGGCCAATTTCTAACTTTATTTCGTGCTTTACAAAGCTGAATTCTGCTTGTTTGTGCAGGTGTGAAAACGGCCCAGTGTCTGACGTTCATTTGTAACGGCTGTGGGTTTATTTACTTGAAATAATCAGAGGCTGCTGAACTTTGAGGTCGATGTGTTGGATCGTGCAGCTCCTAGTGTTGTAATTTGGCGGCAGGGGGTACAGGGAGCAGATGGCCCTGACAGACTGTAACTTACCCAACAGAGAGGGGAGGTCAGTGCATGCTGGGAAAGACCCCCGGAGACAAAGGGGAGAGAGGGAGGCCGATGTGCACGTGGAGCATTGTGAAGAAAAAAAAAACCGGGAAATGTATACTTCAGATTTGTCCTGATATAAAAAGATGAATCTTTTCAGCTGGTTCATAAGTCGCTGGTCTCATTGATGAGCTGAACGTTGACCTCTGACTTTGCTTTGTGCAGCACAGTTTGGCTCTGAGTGCACACAGTACACACAGTCACCTTGGCAATGACGATCACGGTCACCAAGGCTGTGACATCACTCCAAAGAAAAAAGGAGAGGAGGAGGAAGATGTGAGAGGTGTGGGTGGAGGAGGGAGGGGGGAGGGGGGTCGTCTCTGGCTCTACAAAACCTGCAGCATCCCAGCTGATGCCCCAACATTCAGCTTCTGCCAAGAGGACAGACGCAAGAGGAAGAAAAATCATCCTTTCAATCCCATCACAGAGCGAGGAGTAGGAGGAGTCGGCCGGTGAGAGAGTGATGCTCCCTGCAGGTGCCAACAAGTGAGAGGGAGATGGAGAAGAGTCTGTGAGCGCAGACGAAGAAGAGCTCTGAGAAACCAAACCGGTGAGCACACTCAAATCTTTTTAAACGGTTAGAGATGTTGTATTTTTTATACTCTTTCATTTATATGTGTCCTTTTGTTAAAGTTTGGCTTTTTTATTTTTTTTTTATTAAAGCAAACTAACCCATTTGTAGAATATGTATTTGCCCAATTTCACCTGAAAGCAACCGTAGGTATAATTTATAAAGTAGGAAAAACGATTTATTTTGTTAAAGTCTCATTTTAAAAAGGTCTTTTTCACATTATTCTCAACAGGTTTCCATATTAATGATTAAATCCTCTCAATTTATTTATGGGATATCGCCTCATTAGTACTTTTTTGAAACAAACCGTCTCTTAGATTGAGAACTACTTATTATAGCAGAAAGTATTCCACTTAAAATGATGAGGAAAAATTAATATAATGATTATAATTCATAATAAATGTACCCTGATTCTCTGTCTTCTCATTTGTTTGGCTGCTTTAATCTAAATTGAAAAGCTTAACCAGAAACAGGTTCTGCAATTTAGTTTCACCTACGCCTTTATATACACATTACATCTGTTGCATTGCTTAAATGTATTTAACCGTTTTATCTGTTTATTGAATATACAAATTTAAAAAATGAAGCCACCGATTTTGAATATTGGTTAAACTTGTCTCTTCCATACCTTTCTATCGACGATTTTTCATTACTATTATTTCATATACACAGTATGTTGACAGCATATCTTTGTCATTTTCATCCATTTCTTGCAGCCAGTGTATTTTCAGTCCTGCTCCAGTTTTTCCTGTCCGTCGTCTCTGCTGCCATGCTGTGTCCTGTGCTGCTTTGTGCCACCCTGCTCCTCCTGACACCTCTGGAGATCACGGAGGCTCGGGCTCTGCACCCTTCTCCTGATGCTGTGCAGGTACGGAGGGACGCAGAGAGAGGGAGGGAGGGAGGGAGGAGAAGAAGGGGGAGGAGGATGGAAAAGGAAGAAAAGAGTGGATTGGGGAGAATTCAGAGTGGATGAAAGATATTAGAATAGTGCAGAAGGAGGGGAGGGAGAGCAGGAAAGAATAAGAGAGAGTAATGAAATGTATCGCAGATTGAATTATTCTCCCTCGTACACTCCCTGACAATTAAATTGAATCTTTTTTTTTTTTCCTCCTCTGTAGTTTATGGAGCAGTTTCTGGAGCGCTACAATGACCTTTTGACCCTGGACGACCTGGAGAACCTGTTGAACAGCCAACCAGAGGAGCAGTCCACCCTCTCCTCGGGGGTCAAAGCAGCCGAGTACCCCAAATGGGCCGACGCACCAACGCAGGCGGAGACCCCCTGGCTGCGCCTGCTGAAGGGGGCTCTGGTCAATCAGAAGCGAGCGGAGCCGGACCGGTCACGGAGGGGATGGAACCGAGGCTGCTTTGGGCTGAAACTGGACCGGATCGGCTCCATGAGCGGACTGGGCTGTTAGTGGAGAGAACATAAAGACTGATGACGTCCTTCTTAGAGTGTAATGAGGAAAAAAACACACACATGCAAAGGCGTTCATGAGCACTGAAGGATGTTCACATGCGTGTGCGCTACATGTAGTAAGGTGTAAACGTGCAGCATCCAGCGTAGATCACACGCTTCACACTGTTGTGGCTGTTTTTAACAGAGCAGCTGTAGTTTATTTTCATGTGTAAGTATTAAACTGAATATTGTGTGAGCTATATTTACATCAAATGATCATCTTTCTTTTGGCTTGTTTTTTTTTTTTTGTTTTTTTTAAGTAAATTGGCACTTTATGTATTTGTAGCATTTGCCTCCGTACAGTAAATGTGATTAGACGAGTGTTAAATCTGTGGGTGGGGGTAATGGACGTACATATTAAAATATGATGGCACCTGTGATTCCTGCTGATTGTTTTTTTTTTTTTTTTTTGTTTACTTATGATTTGCATAAATAAATGGATTTGACATTTATGGCGTTTCGTTTTTTTGCTCACAGAAACCTTAATCCCAGTTTAACTCTCTTTTTACACGCGTCTCCTCAGTTTTCCCCTCAAAGTGCAGCTTCAAATTCTCCTGACAGATATTTTTTTAAGTCTTAGAAGTTTTATTTAATCTTTCAATGGCTGCTGGAGGAATTTACATTCTTATTTTTTAATAACAACTGTAAGTAAGATCCTCCTCTGCATCCAAAACAGTTTTTACTCTGGCATCAGAGCCAAGTTCCCGGGACAAGAATCTTGCTCATTCTACAAGAATACTGAAATAAGTATATTTGCTTCTTTGTCAGATCTTGTGTAATGTTCCTCCTGATATTTATAAAATATGTATATAAATATAGTGCAATTGAAAGCTACTTTTGGCAGCGATGTGCCCAGTTTTAGAACGATACATAAATTCCTTTAAACCTCGAAGCAATGTGCAAAGATCCATGTTGAAGAAAAGACCAAACTAAGACTAAATGATCTTCACCTCATGGTCTATGACGCAGCTCCTCTGGATCATATCATATGCTCTTTGTCATAGTCTTTGTGCCATTTTGTTTCCTTTTTTCATTCTCAGAAAAAAAAAACTATACAATCCCATGAGCAACTGAGGAGATGAAGATAATGTGATGTGACCGAAAGCTCCAGAACAGCTACCTAATGGACCTTGAGGTTTGGCAAAAGTGATTTATTTTCTCACAGTTGTACAGAGCTTGCACCATATATAGTCTGTAGATTACTTAACACTTCTATTTGAAGTTGACATTAAACGGATGGAGATGTCTGCTGCAGCACCAGGGGGCAGTCTCCACCTCCTCACGAAACACAGCTGCCCTCTGCACTTTGCACAGGACACAAGTGAATCCAGTTACAAGCAGTCTTTCTCAATATACTTATATATATATATATATATTGGTAAAATGTCACATTTTTAATTTTAGAAAAACAACTTAATTTTCATGAAAAAAGTTTGAATGTCAAAAAATACTAAATGTTGTAAATAAAAAAAGCTTGGATGAGAAAAAAAACTTAATTTTCATGGAAAAATGTTTTATTTAAAAAAATACTTAATTTTCTTGAAAAAAGTTTGATTGGCAAAAAAAACGTAATTTTCATGAAAAAAGCTCCAATGTCAAAAAATACAAATTTTTTTTCATGAAAAAAGCTTGGATGTGAAAACAACTTAATTTTCATGGAAAAAAAGTTATTTCAAAAATAAAAATTGAAGAAAGCTTGTATGTGGAAAAATACAAATTTTTTTAATGAAAAAATCTTGGATGAGAAAAAATACTAAATGTAAATAAAAAAAGCTTGAATGTGAAAAAAGCGGCTCTGTTCGCTCGGACATAAACTCAGTAATAAATGTAGTCTACGTTTCATATGATGTGTAATATCTATCAGCATTTACCGTTTAGATCACATATGAATGAAATGCTTGTAGAACCCTTGTTGTATTTGTATTGTTGATTTAATGTAGAGAAGGTCACATAAAGCTCAATATTAGCCTGTAATGTGTAATATACTGTTGCAGTGGTAAGCAGGCCTGTTGTTTCTGGATATTTGGGGAGTTTTTTTATTGGTTAAGTGGTCCTTGGTCTGAAAAAGTTTGAGAACCCCTGCGTTACAGGCTCCTCCTATATGCAGACATACCTGTGCCTGGATCACAAACTGAAGTCCTTACATGTTGTCACTGCCTGATGAGGGAACATAGAAGATATAACTTACAGAAATCACAAAAATGCTGCTGTAATTTGTGTTTAAATTGTTTTATAATTACAGATTTCTTTGGATCTTACAGTGAGTAATAAAAATAGTAATAATGATAATAATCCCCCCAGGTGTTTTATTGCATGGCGGCTCACTTTCCCGTTGGTAGAGTTTGAACTTGTGATCTGTATGAGGCAGCATTTACAGCACCGAGAGTATAAAATGGAGCGAGTGTTGAGTAGCCAGCCAGCGTCTAATCTTAGCCCGACCTTTACTTCCCCTCTTTGACCTTAAGATGCAAAGCAGAGGCCCAGACTGGCACGCACTCAGGGGTTGTGGTAGTTCAGCTATGCCTGGACAACTGGACCGCAGCCATGAAACACACCGGTACTGTCCAGAGCTACATGTCTGCTGAAGAACCTGTAGCGTAGCAACGACTCACTGAATGTCTTTGGTGCAGTTAGATAATAATGTGTTGCGTGTTCCTGATCTGGTGATATGATGCCCTGCAGGACTGAGGGAGGGGACATCTCTCTGCTTTTACTGAAGTATAAGTACTGACACCACAGTGTAGAAATACTCTACAAGTGAAAGTCCTGCATTCAAAATCTAATGTATGTAAAGTGTTAGCATCAAAATATATTCAAAGTACCAAAAGCAAAAATATTCATTATGCAGAATAATATATATTATATATTAAAGTCATCTATGCATTAATATGTACGTCGCTTTAATGTTGCAGCTGGTAAAGATGTAGCTTCTTTTAATTACTTTATATAGGCTGGATAGTTTAATGTATTATTATACTACTATTATTTTATAAATGACTAATCTATCATAATTCATTAGTTCATTAATAAGAGGTAACTAAAGCTGACAGATAAATGTAGTGGAGTAGAAGTATGAAGTCGTATAAAATGGAAATACTCAAGTATAATACTTCAAAATTGTACTTAAGTACAATACTTGAGTAAATGTACTTAGTTACTTTCCACCACTGCTTCTACTCCACTACATCTCAAATATTCAACTTTTTACTTTTAGCTTTAGTTACTGTGAAGATTCTGATTAATAATACAAAATATAATTAACAAATAACTTATGTATTATTAGGGTTAAGATGAAATCTTATTGATCTCTTGGTGAAATTAACAACCTGCTCTGCAGTTTATATAATAAATAAAATATGCTGCTCCTTTACCAGCTGCTACATTAAAGTGATGAACACATTAATGCATAAATCATTATTATTCAACAATATAAAATATATATTTATGAAACGGGCCGTAATGCAGAATATGTACTTTTACTTTTCGTACTTTAAGTATGTTTTGATGCTAATAGTTTTGAGCTTTTCCAGAGTATTTCTGTGGTTTCACTACTTTCACTAAAAGATCTGAGCACTTCATCCACCTCTGGATTTAACTTTTATTTTTTTTAATCGTCGTCTTCAGTGCTTTCTTTTCAAACGTCAACTCCGTTACCAGACGAGTCAAAGCAAACTGTGACATGTTCCGGCCTCGTCATATTCTGTGTGCAGTGAATAGAAGTGAAGACTTTTAATTTGGCAGCAGCAAACAAAACGCTGGCAAGACTTTAAGTGCAGCACTTTTATTCAGATAAAGGAAACTGTCTTTCAATGAAATAAGCAGACATGGACTCAAACAGACTCAGCTCATGTGTGATAATCATGTGTTCATGTTCAGCCACCTATAGTCAACGTTTGACTCCTGCTGAGGAGATGGAGAGGCAGAGGAAGAACGTTAGGCTGAAAGTGAAGGGTCATGGTCTTTGCACATTAAATGTCACAGTCTGGAAGACAGAGATTTGATCCCTCGTGTGACTGTATTTACTGAGAAGGTCAGTGAGAGACCCATCTCTTTTTTCACTCTACTATCTCAGGACTTTAATATCTGAGAAGACGAGGGAGGCGGAAAACACAAGAAAGGCGAAATGAAACTGCACCTTCTGCTGAAATAATGTCAATCCAAGCAACATGTTTCTGAGCTTTAGGTCCAGCAGCAGAAATTCTTCCACTGGCTTTTAGCTCGCGTGAAGTTGCAGAGGCCAGCTTGCTTGTCTCTGTGCAGGCTGACGACCTTGACATTCAGAGGGGGCGGGGCTAGGAGCGGTGACTGTAGAGGGGGCGTGGCTTTAAACTCTGGTCAATCATATAAACACACTGCTTGACTTTGCTCGTCCCCACTCACACCCGGAGTCGCAAGACAGACTGAGACTTCTCACAAACGGTAAATACCTTCAATAACTCAATTATTTCAGTCGGACAGATGTAGGAGCTGCAGGGCCTCAGACACAGGCTGCAGAGCCTCACACACAGGCTGCAGGGCCTCAGACACAGGCTGCAGAGCCTCAGACACGGGCTGCAGGGCCTCAGACACAGGCTGCAGGGCCTCAGACACAGGCTGCAGGGCCTCAGACACAGGCTGCAGAGCCTCAGACACAGGCTGCAGAGCCTCACACACGGGCTGCAGAGCCTCACACACGGGCTGCAGGGCCTCACACACGGGCTGCAGGGCCTGATTTTAGATCACCTGGGGATCACTTGCATGGGCTTGATTGAAACTGAATCTTTAAAGTAAATGTGGTCACAAAGTTCAAACAAATTCACTTTGCTTTATACTTTTTCAGTTTTGTTGTTTTACATGTTGTTATTGCTGCTTATAAGGTTGTAAAATTGTTCTTTAGTGCACATTAGTTTCTACACTTGCAGGGAATGCAGATTGACATTAACTTGGACTGTGGTCACTGATAGCTTATCAGGGAATGCTTTTGCTTATCTTTAGAAACTGTCCCTCACCGAGTGAACACTAATGTATGGCATCATAAATGTTTTTTTTTAATTGTGAATATATAACCAGGTGCATTATTTCCTCTTTTCTCCTTCCAGAGGACTAGAACAACCCAGGCAAAATGGTGAAAGTCGGTATTAATGGGTAAGAGCTCTTTTCCACCCACCGTACAGAACTAACTAAAGAAGCAACACATTCTAGTCTCTGCTCTGCACCCGCTCACGATGACACACCCCTCATGTGTGCACACACCCCTCATGTGTGCACACAGGGGGAACACACTTCCTCTAAAGGCTGCCTTGGTTCAATTCCAAAATGCACCGTCCGTGCTGCTCTAAGCTTATTTGTTTGTTTGCACATAAAATAAAAAGTTCAGAGACATTCACATGTATACAAACACATCTTTACCTACATGTACTCTGAACATGCATTTAAAGTAATCAAAAGCTTCTCCAGATGCCTCATGGGTAGAATGGTTACTACAAATTAAATAAATGTTTAATAAAAACTGATTCGTACAATATTTCAGTTTGAATTCACCAAAACTGTCCCGCTTTATCAAAATGAGAATTTAACCACGAGAACAAGGCCGACTGTTCTAGTCTGAATTATTTCTGAAAATAACATTTTAATAAATATCTATAGTTTGATTTGGTACAGACAGTTAAAAGGATATACTACATTGTAGGCCGAGGTTTTTGAGGGAGAAAAGTGAAATGAGCCCAAACTGCACGCTGTCTGTGATTAATTTAGTGCCACCAGACAGCGGCTGTGCAAGAATGTTTTGTAATGGAGGACATGCACAGCTGCACATGCACCAGCCTGTGGCCAGTCATCCGGCTCTTCTCGTGTTTCTCTTGACCTTTGACCTTCTGGCCCCTCAGCAGATAACAATGTGGGCGGAGGCTTCGACATGGGGGTCATCAGGGGGATTGTTTTTCTGCTGTCTGAAGCAAATAGACTTTAAATGTTACTGAACGCACATAATGTGACGTTAAAAGTCCTCCTTATCTGTTTTAACTCTCCACCCCCCCCCCCAACACACACACACACACACACACTCTGTCTGAGTGTATCTGTGCCAGGATTTTGGACCCACAGTTAAAAAGTAACTCAGCCGCTGATCAAACAGTGCACTGCCGTCACCAGGATTACCACAGTAGAGGTTAATTTCGACTTTAGCCCCCAGAGAGGTGTGTGTGTTTGAGAAATGTGCAACACACACCTCCCTCTGCCCCTCCCCCCTGAACCCTGCCCTTTCTTCGGCTGTGCTTTCAGGTCTCCTGGGGACTTAATGTTGGCACAGAAAGGGGGGGAAACATGTGTAATGTGAAGTAGGCCGTAATTGTGTTTAAGTGAATGTTAACGAAACAATTTTACATATTCATGACTCGTTTTCCGACATTATTTCAACCTCATGACCACCTGGAGCGTCGTGTCACTGCAACTCTTGAGGCCTGACTAGAATCATGTCCCCCAGTCAGAGTTTAATGGTGTCGCACCACCATCTGGAGGCCAGACTAAGAAACGACACTGTTCACGTTTCAGATTTGGCCGCATCGGTCGCCTGGTGACCAGAGCTGCCTTCACCTCCAAGAAGGTGGAGGTTGTGGCCATCAATGACCCCTTCATCGACCTGGAGTACATGGTAGGTGAAGTTTGAAGGCGTCAGCATAAGTGTTTGAAATGCACTCCAGCCGTCCTCTACATGCTTGTAAATCTAAGTAAACTTACCGGCTTTTTCAGTTATTTTACAAGTTATGTGGAAGACGAGAATCCATCAAGAATATAATGAATTTAAAATGTTTTTTCATGTCATTTCCATCCAGAAAATGGCTGAATTTAAATATGTAATGACAACTTCTGTAGTCAGAGATGTGCTTTTCCATCTTTTTAAATGTGAAATAAATGTCAAATATTGATTTGGTGGTCTCCTTTTTTAAAATTTCTTCTTCACGTTTCATATTTTAGGTCTACATGTTCAAGTATGACTCCACCCACGGCCGCTTCAAGGGTGAGGTCAAGATGGAGGGTGACAAGCTGATCATTGATGGACACAAAATCACCGTTTTCCACGAGTGAGTTCACCCACCAGACTTTTAATGTGAAATGCATTTCAGTTTAACTGCAATTTCACACATTAGCCAAAGAAAGCGGTGTGTAAAGATTTATTGTGACTCTGAACTTTTCTCCTCGTTGTCTCTTGTTTCCAGGAGGGACCCCGCTAACATCAAATGGGGCGATGCTGGTGCCGACTACGTGGTTGAGTCCACTGGCGTGTTCACCACCATTGAGAAGGCCTCTGTACGTATCTCATCCTGACTTTAAAGAGACTGACGTGTGCACTGGGCCACAAAGAACATGCATTTAATACCGTTTCAAACTACATTGCAGGCTCACTTGAAGGGTGGTGCCAAGAGAGTCATCATCTCTGCACCCAGCGCCGACGCTCCCATGTTCGTGATGGGCGTCAACCACGAGAAGTACGACAACTCCCTCAAGGTTGTCAGGTAAGAAGCAGAAAGTCATGTTTTTATATATTTCAGTGGCTATGAAATTAAGTTTATTTTTTTCCATTGAATGTTTCAGTCCTTGTTCATCTGCTTCTGATGTGTGAAACAAAATGTTTTTAGCTGGTGCCTTTTTTATTTTATTTTGAAAATCTTCAGCAGTGTTTGCCAGTAATCTGTACATTTAGTATTTATATACAATTTTGAGCTAATTGTATTTTACTTTTACTTGAGTATTTCCATTTCCTGCTACTTTATACTTTTACTCCGCTACAATTCAGAGGCAAATATTGTACTTTTTGCTTTTACTTTGAAGATTCAGATTAATAATACAAAACGTAAAAAATCCTTTTTCATGTATTAAGATAAAACCTTATTGATCCCTTAATGAAATCACAGCCCCCCCCCCCCTCCTCCTTTACTAGCTGCAACATTAAAGTGATTGCATAAATGCATCAATAATTATAATCCTATAATATAATAAAGATGTATATTATTCTGAAATGGCCCGAGCACTTTTAGTACTTAAGTACATTTTAACCTTTTGTAGTGGAGGAACATTTTGAAAGCAGGACTTTTACTTGTAGCAGAATATTCCTACACTGTGGTATTACTACTTTAATTTAAGTAAAATATCCGAGTACTTCGTCCAGCTCGTATTCCTCAGTAAACTGTTGCTTTTCCTCTCCACAGCAACGCTTCCTGCACAACCAACTGCCTGGCCCCGCTGGCCAAGGTCATCAATGACAACTTTGTCATCATTGAGGGCCTGATGGTGAGGAATAAAACTCTGAGGCTGAGCAGCCCCTACAGCCAGAATACAAACATCCCACAACGTGGCGTCACGAAGATAAAGGTCCGTTTTTAATCCCCCCCCCCTCTGTGTTTTTGTCCATCAGAGCACAGTTCATGCCATCACTGCCACCCAGAAGACCGTGGACGGACCCTCCGGCAAGCTGTGGAGGGACGGCCGTGGTGCCAGCCAGAACATCATCCCCGCCTCCACCGGAGCTGCCAAAGCTGTCGGCAAGGTCATCCCCGAGCTCAACGGGTCAGTGTTGTTCAATGGAAAGGACTTTCACTAAATCTGAAGAATTTAGTTTATTATTATTATTATTATTATTATTATTATTATTATTATTATTACATAATATAGTTGGATCTCATGAAAAATGAATGAATAAATGCATAAATAAATAAAAAAAACTTAATAATGAAAAACTGAGGAAATGAGTACAAAAAAAACATGAAATAATATTAAAAAAAATAAAATAAAAATCAGTTTGTAGAACTCACTCTGTTATCACATCCAACAGGAGGCTCACTACAAATGTTGCGTGTTTTAATACCTCACCAGTTATTTCCATCTTTCTTCAGTGACATGAACTTTATTTCTAATTCTCAGTTATTTTTTCCATACATTTAATTCCCACGATCCTTCCATTTGGCATTAATGAAGTTATCATCTTTTTAAACTAATTCCTTGTCATTTGTTTAATCCGTGCTCCCCTGATCACTAGGAATGTTAACGGCTCTGCTTTGTATTTTACAGCAAGCTGACCGGCATGGCCTTCCGTGTCCCCACCCCCAACGTGTCCGTGGTTGACCTGACGGTCCGTCTGGAGAAACCAGTGAGTGACTGCAGACCAGAAGCATTCATAACATTTAAATCTGGAAACATTGAGTTTATCTTACTGCCGCTGAGAAGACCAAAGTCCATCTC
The DNA here is from genome assembly GCA_943590825.1 of Bovichtus diacanthus. Lineage (NCBI taxonomy): Eukaryota > Metazoa > Chordata > Actinopteri > Perciformes > Bovichtidae > Bovichtus > Bovichtus diacanthus. Next base: position 2,200,319 of record CALSBV010010223.1, on the reverse strand, counting down.
TCGTACACCTGTTCGAGAAATATTTGCTTCAAACATTTGCATTTCTTAAAAATGATATTCCTTTCCACCTATCCCCTGTAAACACACCTGCCTAACATCTGTCTGCTTTTCATTTATTTTTATTGGCTTTTATAAGTACTGACCCAACTTATGCGTCCTCATTTTTCACTTGATTTGTTTTATCTTGCTTATATATAATTGTGACCCTATTTATTAATTAAAATGTACATCTTCGGTGGGAACTAAGTCAGTTACGAGAGATTGATCCTGGATTTTGGTCTTTTCATAAAATTTGTAAACTACAAGAATGTTATAATAACACCAGACTTTTAATAGGGTTATTGTAGTAGTAGAAATAATGATAATAATACATTTTTAATTATCATTTACAGGCCAAATATGACGACATCAAGAAGGTCGTGAAGGCCGCAGCTGATGGGCCCATGAAGGGCATTCTGGGATACACAGAGCACCAGGTATGCATTTGTCTCCTTTTTGTTTTTAATAAATGATATTCAAACTGTTTGTCCTACTCTTGTTAACGTGGCGTCCTCTCTCTTCGCTCTCCTGCAGGTCGTCTCCACAGACTTCAACGGTGACCTCCACTCCTCCATCTTTGACGCCGGCGCTGGCATCGCCCTCAACGACCACTTTGTGAAGCTGGTCTCATGGTACGCCTTCAACACGGATTCATTTCATGTCCAAATATCTATTTCCAGCAATGCAAATAAACTTTTTACTACTATTTGTTCTCTTCTTCTTCACCAGGTACGACAACGAGTTTGCATACAGCAACCGTGTGTGCGACCTGATGGCCCACATGGCTGCCAAGGAGTAAAGCCAAGCAGCCGCTCGCTCGTCACTACACTACGCCGCGTCACCCACGTTCTCCTGACTCCAGAGTTGCACAATAAGACATTATTGTCTATGACTCTGCCTGGTTCCTTCAAACAGTCGACCCCCATCAGATTCCTGAGGAAACGTCCCAAAGAGAGCAAATGGGGAAAAAAAAAAAGCTTTAAATTGGTGACCAATTACTTTTTTGTATTTGTTAAATTCCCTGTTCTGTTGTTGTGTGAGATGGAGTGAAGGTGTGAGTGTCTGTCTGTCTGTAGTGCTGACGTACTGCAGTCAGAGGTGGAATAAAAGTCCTCTGTTTGTGAGAATCCCCCTCCTCTTTCTTTCTCTCGCCGCTGCACAGAACATCTGTATACATCTGCTCCACTAGGATTAATGCTGAAATCACTACATGGATTCTTGGGTCTGTAACTTTAGCAAAACCCTAAAAAATAAAGGAGTATTTATCGACTTATCTAATGCCGTCCTGCAGGAGAACACTGACAGCTCTATTACTGCATAAATAGATTTTTGCAACTCAACGTTGCTTTTATAAAACGGTCACATGAGCTACTCTTGAAGTCACTTTCCCTTTAGTCCTGTTCAATATGTGCTCCGTCTGGGAGAGTGCTGTAGTTCTGCACGCACTATAACGGTTCAATATGAGGTTTTTATGCTTTATGTCTGCAGGTGATTTGCTCTCTCAAAGTAGTAAAGAGCGCGGAAGGTTATTCCTGCAATTTGCTCCTGATCCACATGTCTGACTCACTGCGAGCTGCTGGAGAATAAGACGAGCTCCACCGACTTTACAATAAGTTTGTTTATATAACAACACATGTGCATCAATAATATGCTCAATAATGGGAACAGCATATAGGAAGTTTGGTGGCGTTTTTCCATTTTTAAAGGTGAAAATAGAGATTTTAGTGAATTGAAAAGGTTCCTAAATGTTAAGATATGAATGGCTTTACAGTAAATAGATTTGTCAGATCAAGACAAATGTGATTATTAATACCTCCCATAAAACCCCTCCGAGAGGCTTCTAATATAAATATTATTTATTTAATATAAATATGATCAGCGCTCAGTTTTTTTTCAGTCCCCACCACAGAAATATAAACTGAACTTGTGTTTTGTGTCAATTCATTAATATTAAAAGTGGATTCACTCGTTAAATAAACTCATAAAATACA
>CALSBV010010223.1:2144969-2158289 GCA_943590825.1 Bovichtus diacanthus | reverse complement strand
CAGTAACTGGTATTCTGTTACGATACCCATACAGAATATATGGGTTTCCCTCCATATAATCTAATCTAATTATTATTAAACTCAAGGAGTTTACATCCTGACTCAAACGGCTCTAAACTGGATGTTTAAAACGAGCTTCTGCTCTACTGTTATTTGTGTCTGCACATTAAGAGCAGATTAAAACTGAGTGAAAGACTTCAGCTGAAACCCTGCAGAGGTCAGAATGAAGTTGCCAGTACATAACGTCTGTGCTGCATGACAGTTCCCTCCACATGGAGCCACAGCACTTTAAATTCTTCTGTTTTTAATGGCGTCAGGTGCCGCTTCTCCTCCCTGCAAGCTGCTGTGGGTCAGTGCAGTCCATCCGTGGGAGAGGATGTCTCACAGAGCGGCTCCTGGTTTGTCCTGCCGTCCTTTAAGGCACTTTTCACGGGACACTTTATCCACTCTTGTTCCTGGCAGGTCCATATTTGCAAACTCGGGTTTTGAAGACAAGCGACATTTGAACACGTTGAAATTTATTCTAAATTCAAGTCAAGATCCAAAGTTTGAAAAAAATACTAAATGTATCATGACAGATTCCATATTAACGCGTCATAGTGTTTTGTTTATCTGTTATTAATCATCATAACTTATTTGTCTCTTTTTGTGACAATAAATCTTTTTTTTAGTCTGGCTTTTATGTAGTGTTTTATAATGGCTTTGTTATTTATACTTATTCTATTATCATATTTATTATTTATTTTACCTTATTTGTTTTACTAACATTTTATTACTTTTAACAACCTAATTTTTGTCAATCGCTTGTCAAGCACTTTGAAGTGCATTTGATTTGTTTAAAAGGTGCTGTATGAATAAAGTTGATGAAGTGGGGCAGCAAGCAAACACTTATTATTATATTGAAATTATATAATGAAATAAAAGATTGAGTGGAAAATGGAAATGTTTACTGAAGTAATAAATCAAGTGAGAAGTTAAGTCATTTTCTCATAGATTTCATGCAACCGGACTTCTTTTTGCAACCAGTAGAGTCGCCCCCTGCTGGATGTTAGAGAGAATGCAGGTTTGAGGCACTTTTCAGATCCGCAGGATGCAGCCTGGTGCTGTGTGTCTGAGTTATAATGTATTCATGATGTGGAGGAGAAAAGTTTTTTTTTTTCCTTCAGCAAACATTTTCTCATTAAAACAGAGAGTTCAGGCCGCATGAATACAGAGTACACCAAATACTCTTCGCCTCTGCTCTCTCATTCAGACAGGTTAATAGGGTCTCTGTCTGGGTTTATTGGCTTTCTATGGAGCAGCGTGCGTGTTCAGCGTGCGTGTTCAGCGTACGTGTTCAGCGTGCGTGCAGAGCAGTCTGCAGGTGATGGGGGAATAACATTGACCCGTCTGACGCCCTGGGGTCTACCTCGTGTCATGTAACCATGCACGACTGGTGTTTCTAGGAAGCAAAAGCAAAGTTAAAGTCATGTTTTTCATCCTTTTCCTCACTATTACTCCTCCTCCAGGTGTCGCATCAGTGCTGGGGAATGGCACGGCGTTGTTAATGTACTGCAGGAAACGAAAGAAGCTCCGACCTCCAGAGCTCATGACCATCAACCTGGCCCTCTGCCATTTAGGCTTCAGCGTCTTGGGAGGACCATTCGTCATTGTTTCCAGGTACATGAGTAGCCAGGCATGAATCCAGGGTGGTAACACTGTCACTGCACTCCACCTCTTTCAGCCTGTGTCACGCCTGGGTGTTTGGTTAGGCCGGGTGCCTTTGGTACGGCGTTCAGGGCTTTGTGTTTGGCATTGGCTCTCTGCTCACCATCTGCCTCATCTCTCTGGACCGTTGCCTGAAGATCTGCTGCTTAAGATGTGACAAGTCTGAGATCTTAATATGTACAATCCACACAGGCTTTTACAAAAAACGTGCTTACACAGTATACTGTACATATTCCAGTCGACCCCTCCTTTCCTTCCTCTTTGATTTTGAAGATTTATTGATTTAAAGGTGAAATCTGCTGAAGTTTCAAGAAAATGGCTAAAGCATACCCGTTATGCTTACACATCACCTTTAAGAGTCACACTAAGTTCATAAAGTGGTTTCTTGCATCTTTGCTCTCCAGGTCAATGGATCGAGAGGCGCCTTGTGTGTCTGTCCATCTCGCTGGTGTGGGTGTACGCATTGTTTTGGGCTTTGCTGTCTGCTTTTGGCTTTGGAAGTTATGGGCCAGAACTTTATGGGACGAGCTGCACCATCAAAAATTACATTTTTTAGATCAGCAGCAAATAAAAGGTTAAGGTGTCAGATATAAATAAATATGTTTTAAGGTACAGAAATGTTTTTCTTAATGTAGGTGATTCATGATTAAAGTCATGTTGTGCATTTGTGCACAAAGTTAAAATGCTTACAACCGAATGAAACAATTTGAACATTAAATTCAACCAAGAACCGGAAAACGTGAACATTTAATAGAATATCTGCTCATTTTTAAACAATTCATCAGTAGGAATGTCTAATTATCTTTGCCATTGATCATTCCAAAATAATAATAATTAACTTACAATACAAACATAGTTTTTAATCTCTCAAAAAGCCCACGTTCAAATCTTATATCAAAAATGTAGCTGACAAGTTCTATTAACTAGAAGTACCACATTTCCTATTCCTATCTAACACAGTGTTATAATACGTAAATCCTGTTTTACCCTCTCCAAATAAGCTTGTAACTTTCACATGTTTTAACAGAGTAGATGAACGCAGGTCAAAATGCAAATATTTTAATGTTCAATCTTTGTCTCTATGACCTTCAAAGGGTCAGAATACAGCTGTGTGCCGAACAACCCGTCCTCATATTCTCCTGTGTCCCTATTTCAAGGTGGAGAATGAGTTTGTCTCTAAATGACAGAATCTATATTTTCCTCGTCCTGGTGTATTGCTTTGGATTCCAAACATTCACCATAATCACTTCATATCTGGCCGTCCTGCTGACGGTGAGAGCAAAGCGAGCTGCGTCTGAGTTTCCTAACTCTTTTGTTTCGATGTATTAGTCACTAGATTAAAGCCACAACGTGTCGAATGAGAAAAATTCACCTCCGGCACCCCACAAGGATAGTATTGAAAAGGAAACTGCGGTGGGATACAGCTGTTTGTGGTCATTTTATAAAAAAACTTTTTTTTAAAAAGCCCCCAACCTTATTTTATATACGTAACAATTTTTTTTTATATAAAAAACACATTTTTAACGCACCCTGCACATTATTATAGGCCCAGTTTAATATGCAACTCAATTTCGTACACGTGTAGTCAATAAAAACTCATTGATCACAATAATTAAAAAGATGCTGTTATTGAATTTTTTTTATTATTAACATGTTGGCTTTAATATACAATATATATATATATATATATATTTATATATATATATATATATTTATATAATATTATTATATTTATATAATATTATATATATATATATTTATATAATATTATATATATATTTATATATATATATATATATATAGAAATATATATTTATATATAAAAATATATAGAAATATATATATATATATTTATATATATTTATATAATATATATATATTTATATAATATTATATAAATGTATATTTATATATATATATATAAAAATAAATATATATAAATATATATATATATTTATATAATATATACATTTATATATATATATATTTATATAATATATAGGTGCAGGTGTACAGATCTAATCACACTCTGGCATCCATCCCGTGCTCCTCCGTCACTCACTCTACCAAAGACCTGAGACTAACGAAGGTAAACCCTAATCTATCCACATTAGATGACACATCCTGCAGGAACACTTTATAATAACCATCATTAATAAATGCTAAATTGATAGTTAACTAAACTTTAGTTAATTGTCATTTTACTGTTGTCAAATGATAATTAATAATTTTAAGTAATTATCAGTAATATTTGTAACAAAGTGTTATATATAATGTTTGTAAGGTTTATCGCTGTTTTACAAACAATTTAACAAAGGTTTACATATATACTTAATATAGTAGGCTATAAAAAAAAAAGAACAATAAACTGCTAATAGCATTACATTATTATTATAATTTCATTGATTGTTAACAGTAAAATAACTTTTAACTGAATTTTAATGAACTATTAATTTACCATTTATTCGTGATGGTTATTATAAAGTGTTTCCAAATTGAGCTGCATGTTTATTTTCAGATGGCTGCTGTGGTGTGCTCCACCTTCCTCGTGGCCTGGATGCCCCACGTGTCCCTGAGTGAACCAGGGACCAGGAGCCCCCAGCCGTACTCTCTGTCCCACCTGTAGTCACCTTGATACCAAGTCCCACACCGTGGTCAACCCTCTAATCTACCAGATCATGAACAGGGACTTCAGGCAGGACGTCTATGCCATGGTGTTTGGCCAAGAGAAGGCAGAGAGGAGGGAAATGTCCTTGATTTTGGAAAGAAAAAACAAAAGTCTGAGCAAACGGAAGAACCGGGGGAGCAGGAGCGGAGGTAGGAAAGACTCCTGGGCAGATAACAGCTCAGTGGGGGCTGATGCGTTGGAGGTTTACTCCTTGGACACTCAAGGAAACGTGGAGGGACACTCCAGCATCGGGGGACAGACGACAAATAGAGATCTGAGAGGGTCCATATCCAGCACTGTCAGAGAGCGAGAGAGAGAAAGAGAGAGAGAGAGACAGACTGTGTGCTGTAAAAATGACCTATTTGTGGACTAATCAGCCAAAATAAAATGAAATAAACGTGTGTTTACCACGAGGACGGGGCCTTTACCTCTCGAGCTGGTCTAGCATTCGGAGCAACAATAAAAACTATTTATTTATGACTGTGAATTCATGGCTTTCTTTCTTTTGGGAACCCAAACGCACCATTAACCCAGAAAAATAAGTATTTTTTAGCCGTGTGTAAAAGCATGCAGGTAACATTATACTGTGCACACGTTGAGACAGGCTTTAACTATAAGCATTATAACATCCAGTCTATTTAGGGATTGTCTTTAGTAGATCTTGGTCAAGGTGTTCTTTCAGCCATTTTTTATTTTTGTGCTCTGCAATCATATTTTTTCTTTCTGACATTCTGCTGCTATGTTGTCCAGTAGCAGTGATGTATTATTTGAAAACCAAATTGCCCTTATTGTGCCAGCTGATTGGGTAGATCCATATCTTCCAAAATGTCAAACTTAAAACTTTGACACAGGGTGCATCCTAAATCATGTCAGTTGTGCTTTAATCGTGCACATTTCCGATCAGTTTTATAATAATCAAATGACCCATTTGACACACAGCCCTGCATTGCCTGGTTAATAATCCATTTTAAAAAGAAATCATTTATTATTCATTCATTTGGCTCTTAGTCTGGTGGAAATCTGAACAAGTTCTTGCGCAAAACAAAGGGGGGCAGCACGGTACTAATGAGTGCTGTGCTCCACATTAAACACACTGAGCGCGGCTCTACTCCAGTCTTTACGGTAGCCGTGCTTGCAGCACTTGCTCCAGCCTGCGGTCACATCTTGTTGCCAGAACTTCACTGACGCGGTGACACTGGATTTCTGTGTTATTCATTCACGCTCTGCGTCATTTTCTCCGTTTAATCGCGTTTATTTTTCTTTTGCAGAAACACCTCACCGAGGCGCAGCTCCAGTGTTGCCGCATTTTGTATTGCTGCTCGCAGCGCTTATGGATGTTTATTTCTCTCTATTCTACAGATGGTGAGAGATCACTGATCCATCAGCCGCCGACGTTAAGACCGCTTTAAGCTTTACGATTCTTATTTAGACACGGTTATATAATCGGGTGCATACTGGGGATTTGTGCGCACGTCTTTCGGGTGCGTGGAACAGCTACTTATTAATTATCCATTGTATTCTGCTGTAGCAGGACCATTCCCGTCCGTGTTCATGCCAGATCTGCAGCGCTTTAGTTTTCCTTACCATAGCATGAATCCTTTGTTAGAGGCTAACACGCATCTCCAACAGCATCCGCAGCAGAGTCACGCTCCCGCACACCCGGACTCCCCCTCAGGCCTGCTGCCCGACACCGTTTTCGGTGGACCGGACCCGACGTCCTTTCTGCTGGGTGAGCAGCCGGGGCCTGATCATCCGGGGCCTGACTTCACCGCACCCTCTCAGACCTCACCTTACCTCCACCACCACAGTCGCTACCAGCGCCGCGCTGCGCCGCACCCCCCTGCAGCCATGGCTCTCCGAAACGACTTGGGATCCAACATCAGCGTCCTCAAAACTCTCAATCTGAGGTTCAGATGCTTTTTGGCAAAAGTGCACGAGTTGGAGCGCAGAAATAAGATTTTAGAAAAGCAGCTGCAACAGGCGCTGGATGCCAACAAGGGCTGTCAGGGTGGATGCAGTGAGGGCAGGGGGCATACCCAGGAGGCTGGTGTGCAGACCGGATTTGTGGGGACATTACCGCTCAGGCCCGGCTCCCTCCCCTTCCACAACACCAACAACTCAGCCAGGAGGCCTACAACACTGTTCACTCCACCCCACACAGAAAACTTCACTTCAACCCAAACAAATGGCACTTCTGCTTGTAACCCAGCCATCACCATCAGCCAGGCCTCTCCCTGCGTGGACTCCCCTGGCTCTGGCTCTAAAACTTTCTCCACCACCAGCGCAGGCCCGGGGAGCTCCACCAACCCTCCTCCACGCTTCCTTCCAGGCACCATCTGGTCCTACAACCACACCCGCAAGTTTGGCCCCAGTGCGGAGCGTCTGACCAGCCCAGGAGTGTCCTGGGTGCACCCTGACGGAGTCGGGGTCCAGATCGACACCATCACCCCTGAGATAAGAGCCCTGTACAATGTGCTGGGCAAAGTGAAGCGGGAGAGAGACGAGTACAAACGCAGGTAAATGGAGTGAAACACTTTTATTGCACTTGTAACAGGCCTACAGGGGCATTTCCACTGTGCATGAGGTTGTGCTTTAGTGTGTGATGCTCTACTTTGGAGCAGCTGCAGACCAGCTGTCACCAACGAAAGCAGAGTCGGCACAAACAGCCTCCATCCATCAGCTGCAGCCTCACCCTGCATCCACTTCATGACCACAGGGGCAGGTGCTGCTGCTGGAAATACACCCAAAAAATAAACACCTCACGAGTTAAATATAAAGAAGAATGAAGGTCAAAGCCGAGTAGGGACGTGTGACGACCATCACAAATGTTCACTGACTCACCCACTGGTTCAGTGTGTGTCCTTTATTTAACTCAGAAGTCACTTTGAGATTAAAACCTCTTTTTATTTTGTGCCAAAAAAGTTTCAAATTGCAGCATCCGACAAATAGCAGGACAACAACATCCGATGACAACAGCAACAATACAATACATGATGCAGTGCATTAACAAGGCAGCAAGTTTAGTTTCCATCCTGACATAAAGCTCATGTTGATTGTACTGCAGATTTGATATTTTATGAAACTATACAGGCCTTTGAAAATGAAAGACAGAAATGATGATGACAGATAACGATAAATCCTGGAGGTCCAGTTAGACCAACGTGAGTTAGGACTGCAACTAACCCTTGTTTTCATTTGCGATTCATCAGTTTGGTTTATAAAATGTCAGAAAAATAGTGAAAACTGTCCGTCCTAGTGTCTTTTAAATCTCCTTTCCTCAGTCCAAAACTCAAAGATTCACTTTAAAATGATATAAAGCAGAGAAAAGCAGCAAACCTCCATGTTTAAGAATATGAAAACTGAATTATCTGACATTCTTGTATGAAAAATGACTTAACTTACACAACAGCAGTTTGTGATTCACAGCTGTAAGCTTTACAATTTAAGTTGCATCTTAATCATCATCTAATCATTAGTAATTATAATTATTTCAATTATTTTAAAGTAGAAATGCCAAACAGTTAATGGTTGTAGCTTCTCAAAAAGTTGGTTTGTTTGTTGTTCTGTTTTATAACAATAATTGAATACTTCTGGGTCGGGTTAATCTGAATTTTATTTATTTATTTTACAAAACGTGTGTCAAAATGTGAAGCATTGTGCTGCAGAGACAAATCCCATTTTACAGACTTAAAAATTCTTCGTTTTGGTACAGACCCTCCCCAGAAAGAAATCACACTTTTTAATATGTTTTTTTCAATGAAAATGAGAATAATGATACACTAATGATCATTCTCTCCAATACCGTGAATCATATTGCAAATATTTTTCTCCAAAATTGTTCAGCCATGCTTTTGGGTTTTGGATTTGAAGAAGTCACCTTGGGCTCTGGTCATACGACAAATCCATTAATCAAGAATATAATCGGCAGCAACTTCTATGAATCACTGTTTCCTCGCCAGTGTGCCAGTCACAGCTATGACCTCACTCGTTTAAATCTGCTGCTCGGATTTCCTAATTAAGGGAGACAGCCGTCTGTGTTTTGCAGATCTCTGGATGTTCCCTTTTTTAATTACTGGAGAAAAAACAACCCACATCTCGTGAGTTTGAAGGACGTGACAGTTTTGCAGGATTACGTGTTCTCTGTCCTGAGTGAACCACAGTAGCCCCCACGTTCCCCCACACTCTTCATCGAATTCCCTCCACATTATGTCCAAATGAGCGGCCATGCGAGCTCCTGACCAGGTTATAATGGGCTCATTGTGAGCGAGGCAGAGGAGTGACACTAACTGCGAAGGTGAGATAAGACGCAGGATTTAATTGTATGTGGAGGCTTGAGATGGGAGGTTTTATTCACCTGAAAAAGCTGAATTTCTTTTATTTTTTGTGTCACCAGGTGTGTGACTTAGTTTTAGTCCCACTTTAGTTTTCAGAGCAGTTTCTGTTTCTCATCTTTATCTGCAGCCTGTTCCTCCAAAGTGAACCTCTGCAGTCAAATGTTCATAATGTTTGTTGTTGTTGTGAATCATATCTGCCCTCACTTATGAATTTATCTTAAAGCTTTTGCTGCATTTTGATAATTTTTTTCAACTTTTTTTTTATTTTTTTAACCGTTCTGTGGCTCTTTAACCCATTTGATATGTTTTTTTTAATTCAAGGACAACTTCTCTTACTCCCCCTTTACCCTCCCTCAGTCCCTGCCCCTCGCTCCACACCCCACCACACTTTCACGCCCTCTTTCTCACCTCTTACCCCCCCATGCTGAACACTTCCTCTCTCCCTCTCTCATGCTCTGTGCCTCTCCTCTCCCCCACTGCGCATCCCCCTCTCCACAGTCCAAGCCGTATCTGCAATGCAGCATGCACTGCAAGCTGTAACTGCTAGACGGGGGCTTGGCTCGCAGAAGGAAGCACATCTCGACTCTCTGTTCGCTCTCACCTTACCGATCAAACAAGCATCCTCTACAACAACAACAACTCCTGTTTCATGACTCAGTTTCTTTCAGATCAAGTATTCCCTGAAGGTGCCGATGTGCCGCAGCATTCTGCATTTCAAACAGCTTTTATATAAGAGGCCACAGACTCCGCAGTGAGCGGATTTCTCTTGGGCACGTGTGCTGTAGGAAGTCGCTGAATCTGAAATCACACACGGGATCTAAGATTTACGGCTTTTAAATGTATTGAAGTTCAGATTTGTGGGCCACTAGTCGTCTGGGGCTGCAGCAGAGTAGCACGCAATTCATCAAACAAGCGATTCATCAGGGAGTGAATAAGCAAATCTCTCACTTCTCCCATTTACACCTGATGCTTTCAATCTCGATTAATCGTTTGGTTTATAAAATGTCAGAAAATAGTTTAAAGATCTCCAAGGTGACGTCTTTTTAAATGTGTTGTTTTATCTGTCCAAAAATATTTACTTAAATATCATATAAAACAAAGAAAAGCAGGAAATCTCCACATTTAAGAGGCTGAAAACTGCATTTTCTAAAAAAAAATTTAAAAAATGTTGCTGCACTTCCTAGCGTGCTGCTGCCACCTGTAGATCAGGTCAGTGGTCCAGCTACACAGACGAAGCTCTTTCACTTCAACCTCCTCAAATAGCTCAGTGATGGATCCCTTTACACCTGCGTTTCTATTGGAGTCTAGAAGATGCAGGAACGTGTCAGGTGCAACGTGTGAAACCTGTGATCTGTTCTCCGCTTACTTTACAAGACACTAAAATGTTTACTTCTTGTATTTGTGTGTCTCCTAGATGGGAAGAAGAATACACTATGAGGGTGGATCTGCAGCAGAAAATGACAGACCTACAAGAGGTGTGTGTGTGTGTGTGTCTGTGTCTGTGTGTGTGTGTGTGTGTGTGTGTGTGTGACATGGCTGGAGACCAACAATGCAGTGTTTCTGAACTCAAGGTGTCTTTGAGTCTTTGCTTCATATTTGACAGCGTTAACCTAAAAATACCACGAACATACTGTGTGTCTGTGTGTGTGTGTGTGTGTGTGTGTGTGTGTGTGTGTTCTCCTGGCCTGTCAACAACAATAACCAGAGTGTTTGGTGGTTGCAGAGCTTAGCTGAGACCGTTCATTACACTGATAACATCAGGAGTTATTATAAACGCTGCAGCCTCGCTCCGCTGGCACCGGCCGTTTCCTTTGTGCAGTGTGTGTCACTGCTACATGATTCATTCTGACTCATCTTGCACTCTTCTGTAATTCTTTTTCTTTTTTTTCTTTGACCACAGTCCATCACCTTATTTAAAATGCATCAACGTTTCTCTTTAAAAAAAAACAGTGCACATAAATCAACACATTTGAAAAACATACCTTAAACTTAGCTTAAACAATGCTCCTGCTTGCATAATGTAACCTGTGATTTCCAGTAAACAGATGCGGCAGGACTTGTGGGTGTGGGAGGGTCTGTACTTGTGTGTGTGTGTGTGTGTGTGTGTACTTTACGGTGGCCTTTATGTGTGCAGGACCTGCAGGAGAGCGAAGGCTGTCAGGACGAGCTGGCGGTCAGAGTCCAGCAGCTGAAGGCAGAGCTGGTTCTCTTCAAAGGCCTCATGAGCAATGTGAGCGCAGCTACGAGTCATAGCTCTGCACATCTGCATCTTCACATGTCTCTCAACTCTTTAAATAACTAAAGTAAACGTATATTGTTATTTGCTTTTATTAAGAAACCCTTGTAAGTTGTAACTCATAGCGTGAGTGTGACATCTGAAACAAAACATTTACTGATGCTTTATACAGAGTAATAAAGTGGTGGCAGGTGTTTAACCTGCTTCAGCTTGTTTTCTTTTAAGCTAGCCCTTTAATTCATGAGGAAGACCATTGGTCCCCAGTCCATTTATTAACATTTTTACCTGTATTGTTATAAAATAAAAACAAACAGTCATTTATTACTGATCTATAACGCATTAGTTTATTCACAGCTGTGACTCGCTCACGTTGATAAAGCAGGAGATAAAGATGGTTTCTGTGTTTTCTGATTCCTCCCATCGTCTGTAGAACCTGTCAGACCTGGACAGTAAGATCCAGGAGAAAGCCATGAAGGTGGACATGGACATCTGCCGCAGGATCGACATCACCGCTCGTCTGTGTGACGTAGCTCAGCAGAGGAACTGCGAGGATGTGATCCACATGTACCAGGTGCTGCTTTTATTTCTTCCACGTGTAATCAAACCCACGGAGTCACTTCCTGTCGACGTTTGTCTGACGGCGGCGGTCTGAACTCTGATCGTGTTCCTCGCAGGTTCCTAACAACCAATCGTCCCTGAACTTCCGCCGCAAACAAACCCCCCTGTCGTTCAACGGCAGCGAGTGTGACGAACCCGTCAGCACCTCCGAGAGTGACGGGGGCGTGGCCAAAGACGAAGAGCACTGCGGCTCGTCAGCCAATCAGATCAACGAGGAGATGCAGAGGATGCTGAACCAGCTGTGAGTGGTCTGACTTTGAAACATGATGAGTGTCATGTTTCTGTCCTTCAGTCCTGCACTTCCACTAATTATGTTTCTGTGTGTGTGTGTGTGTGTGTGTGTCTGCGTGTGTGTGTGTGTGTGCGTGTGTGCGTGTGTGTGCGTGTGTGCATTTCTGTTTTTATGTTAGGCGTGAGTGTGAGTTTGAGGATGATTGCGACAGTCTGGCCTGGGAGGAGACTGAAGAGACGCTGCTCCTCTGGGAGGACTTCCCAGGATGCACTCTGCCTCCTGACCCCAGCCACCCACCAGGAGAGGTAGTTTGTGGTCACACGACTCATTTCAACGAGATCTCGTTTCAAGGAATGAACCCAGACATAAACACTTAGACATAAACGTGCCAGTTAAATGTGCCGCGTGATGGCACCTGTGTGTGTTTTACGTCTCACACACACACACACACACACAGACGCATCTTGTCGCCCGTGTGGAAGTTCTTCAGCGTGAGTGAAGAAGACATAAACCTTTACATTCTTGTCAATAGATACTGATTCTTAAATAGTTTTTGAATAAATAAGTAAATAATACAAAGTGTTACTTAGTTTTCTCTATAACAGGCCTGTATACACGTATAGAATAATATTTTCTCTATTGTCTATATGTACGAACGAACTTCCAGTTGAATTTCCCAATGGAAAAAAAAAAGTAATAAATAAAATAAACAATAAGTTATGTTTGTGTGCCGGCAACTATAGTTCTTAGAAAGAGAGAAAATTGGAATCGGCAGGTCAGACGATACATAAACAATAATTTACTATGTAATATTTCTATTTGATATTATAAATAAGATAACATATAGGACAATAAATAAGACGAGCCTCCTGAATTTGCACCGAAAGCGCCGTCAAAACCTTGAGGTATAATCAGAGCAACACTGATGTTACTATATAATATTATCTGAACTCTCTTTGCCGAAATATTGTTGGAAGAGGGTTAATTTGTATTATTATTATTTATTTATTTAAAGTATTTGTTTTGGAGGACACTGGGAAAGTAGAATGTGTTTTTCCTCTCGTCATCCCCCAGACAGCTGCACGTGTATTGATATTGTTTGTTCAGATATCAAGGCTGCGGGGGAGGCCTGCAGCGCAGCGGCGTGGCACGTTGGTCGATACGGTTTCGTCTCGGGCGATAACACTGACCTTCACTGTTCTACTGTGGTGGGGCCGTTACAGGACAAAACACTGCGCACACACACACACACACACACACACACACACACACACAGGCCGACGAGTGTCTGGCCTGTATTGGTGTCCAGAGTGTTTGTTTCCAAGAAATGCATGTAGGTATTTGTTTTCATTTACCAGCTGTGGGGATTTCAACACTCTGCTCTGCGTCTGAAGGGAGCAGCTGCATTAGGCAGTGAAATCTGAGCTGACGGGACATAAAGCCAGATGTGCTGTGACCTCACTCACACACACATGTGTCACATGCACATCCATATCCTGACGTGCTCGTCCTCTCTTCCTCTCTT